>CAJNDV010031061.1:21400-46207 GCA_905221635.1 Symbiodinium sp. CCMP2456 | reverse complement strand
ATCTTGGACGATTCGGCGTACTAGTATTGCTACTACTGCTACTACTGCTGCTACTGCTACTACTGCTACTACCACCACTACTACCACCACTACTACTACCACTACTACTACTACTACTACTAACTACGACTACTACTACTACTACTACTACTACTACTACTGCTACTTCTAGTACTACTACCACTACTACTACTACTACTACTACTACTACTACTATTACTACTACTACTACTACTACTACTACTACTACTATTACTGCTATAACACGACTGCTACTACTGCTGATGCTGCTGCGATTATTGCTGCTGCTACTACACTACTACTACTACTACTACCACTACCACTACTAGTACTACTGATGAATGCGCCGCGTTGGAAAAGAAGGTAACCACTCCCACAAAAGTTTCTGTTTAGCCATGATTTTTGTGGAGTCGCTTCAATGACATAAGCGACACGGCCTGAAGGTAAACATGCAGCGAGACTTTGTGCACGACAGCATCCCAGGCACATACCTGCTCGGCAGCCTTGCCATGCCAGTTCTGGAGGCCACAGAGGGCTCTCGCCTTGTCGGCATCTCAGGTTTGATTTCTTGGAGCATGTACAAGTTCAACGATTCGGGCTGAAGGCTTGTACGGGGGTGTGAATTCCGTTAAGTAGGCATTCAGCATGCTTGGTGCATTTGGCATTGGCCAACTGCGGGACCGGGACAGTTTTGTCTTCACTGAGATCGTTGTCAGCAGTGGTGGCATGTACAACACAGCGTTCCCCAAGTGGGAAGACGCTACCTCCACAGGCGCGGGAGTAGCTGTGCGAAGCACTCGAGTCAGACATGTGTGACCAATGGTGTGCTAACAGGAACTGCGAAGTATGATGGACAGTGGCTTGGCGGCATAAAGAAGGGCCCGAACCTCCACCTTAGCAGCATTTCGGCGAGATGTCGAATGTGTAGTTTTTCTGAGATGGACCAAGGTTTGCCTATGCATATGCCAAGCGCGGGCAGGTACTTCTTTGTGAGCAGTGGGCAGAGCTTCATCCCAAGGCCACCGAAAGTTGCTCGCTGCGCAGCGAGGGCCTAGTGAAACCTTCAGGCAAGCCTGGAAGCGCCACGCCAGGTGAAAGTGGTCAGTTGCCACCCGGGCTGGACATCTACTCCGGCTGTGGATGAAGCCTACGGCTCCAGCATCAAATCTGAATTTGTAAGGAAGCCAGTCAAGAGACCTCGTGGGCTGGCATGCCGGAGTTGCCTTTCAGGCAAATCTTACTTGGAGCCTATGCGCAATACATGGCAGGGTGCCGAAGGCATAATTTGGCTGCTTGGCCATTCCTCTCTCACACCATCAGTTCTGACTTCGCCACCTGCAAGCTGGCGTTCTGAAGGCTTTGTGTGACAGATCCGAGTGCCATCGAGCCTGGTGCCTTCTACCTGGACCGGGAGCCTCAGGTCAAGCACATGGGAGGCGGGAACTTCAGAAAAGCAGGGAACTTCATCGCGCGGATACAAGGCAATGCTCACGTTCCCGAAACCCCGTTCGGGTCGTTGTTGAGCCACGCCGCATCAACAAATCTTGCAAGTGCAAGCTTGAAGGATTTCGCTGATTGGATATTGAGGGGCTTGAGAAAGGACATTGAGCGATCGGAACTCCCAATATCAGTTCCCTGTGTGGGAACAGGCGCTGACTGTCAAAAATGAGCCGATTTGTAAACACGACACGGTCTATTTCCCTGAAGCGAGGCTAACAACACATATCGGGTAGACCATGTAAATGTAGACCCGTGCGCATGTTGTTCGAGGTGTTGGGACGTCTTGGGTGGGGCGGTATGGGCGGCCAGCATTCTCTCTCCCTTGGCTCTGCCTGCGTGCTGATATGACTGCCATTTCACTCGAGATTCGCTTCAGCCGGTACTCCCAGTTACCCCAGATTGAGTTGGCCGTTCGTTTTGAATGAGTCGCATGCCTTCAGGACTTTGCGAAGTGCATGTCGAAGATGCGTCTCCCAATCCATGCCAAACGGCTCTGAGCTCCCCTGCGAAGTGATTTTGTTTGGAGGGTTTTCGATGATAAGAGCCTTTGTGTTACGACGCGATATCCACACGGGTCGGTCTGCCAAAAGTCTTGCCGTCTGGTTTGGTCAGTCGCAGGGTGACTGAACCGCAAAATTGCCGTTGTGACACAGACGAACTTTGGGCAGGGCATGTTGCGTTCGAGTGCGTGTGCCTCTTCATCCCGCCTTGATACTTGCATGAAACAAGCAGGAGCTTTCTTCACAGAGGGCACGATTACCAAGAACTCTCCTGGTGAGGTAGCCGACATGATGCGATTACTTGAGGCGCCCTGTAGCTATGACAGCAAGCTGTGCGAGCGCTGCACAGAGCACGATGCAGGATTGGGCCAATGGCCGCAGAGACTCGGAGCTGCGCGTGGCTTCTGCCCCACTGGCTGCGATGACCTCGCCGATCGTGACCTGTCGGCAGCCTCGATCTGTCTCATGTTGTTTCCGGTTCTGGATGGTTTTGACTGGACCAAGGATCTGCCGCGCTTCATGGGAACATGGTACGTCCCGTGGAAGCAAAGCATATCGGAACTATGAGAATAGATAGTGACTTCCTTCGTTTCTCGGCTGTGAGGACCCTCGATCGTAGACAGCTCTGCACCGCATGCAAATGCATACGCAAAAGACCCTTTCTTGCGGGGGCCTGAGGTCATAGCGAACATTCCGACCTTCTTTGACAGAGGAACAACCCACAATGTAGAGAACTACAAACTGGATGACGGAGGACACATGTAGTCGTGGAGTTGCTTGACTTGGGCACGCTGGAGTTTTAAAGGACGGGTGGTGCACGTCGACTTCACCTACAGAAAGGCCTGCTGGCCTCTCCTCTGCTGCTGAGCTGCAAGCTGCAGTCCTTCGAAGGCTGGCTCTGGCAAACCAGGGCTCCTACAGCAGCGGGCTGAGGCCCAGCCGGGGCCGTTCTCCTGAAATCACTTTGCTTTTTTGGCGGTTTTGCCCTTGCAGGTCGTGAATGACGCATGCACGCAGTGGGCCATCTCACCCAAACTAGGCTCAGTGCTGAAGTTGCAAATCACGCACCCTTTCGCTGCGAGGGGTGCCATCTGTGGCCAGGTGTTTTCCTTCCTTTGAGGATTGCGTATTTGGTGGCGGACTGTGCAGAGGATCGGGCTCGCTGCACGGATCTTGTGGCAGTTGATCTGCGAGCCAAGAGGATTACTCCACCACTATTATCGGAGTGCCCGACAAGTCTTACATCTGGATCATGGCAAGAACGCCGACCGTAGACCAGGCCCTACCGCTGCATTTTCTCTTCCCCTAAGGCCCCCCCCAAAAAAAACGCCCAGGCAACTTACGATGCTCTCTTGGCCAAGGCCAGATCTTTCGGTACCTAGGATGGCATGGGAGCGAGTGTGCTCTAAAGTCTGAGCCCTGGGGGCTGCAAAATCCCCGGAGCCCAGCCGAGGCTACAACACCTCAAGCATCCTCCGAGTCTCGCAGGAGTGAGATCTAGCGGTCTTAGCTCTTAAAGAGTGTTAATGCCTTCACCTGGCCTTTAACGACAGAGGCCGGGCTGACTTAAGCTGTAGCGAGGGAGCACACAGAGAAGCTTCCACAGAAGCGCTTGAATTCGATTCGAGGTCCTCGGTTAAGCAACACAGCAGCGGTTGCTGCCAATTTTCTCTGGGTCGATTGCACTTGGCAGCCTGATCCGGCTTTTCAATCTGCAGGGCATCGTTGCCGGAGTTACAAAACTACCGCAGCGGTGTAAGGAGAGCTCGAATCGAACCACCAGAAAATGCACGGGACTTTTGGGGGTTTTGGCATCGATCCACGCTTCGAACGCTGCTGCTTATGGTATTGTTAGGTGCCATGTCCCAGCACCACGGAGCTTGTTCAAGCTTAGCGGCCAAGTCCAGCATGCCGTGACCCGATCATGACCAGGAAATAGAAAGCTTCTTTCACCTGACCTTGCACTGGGTGTATGTTTCAGCACTCAAGAGAAGATGCGCACACACACACACAGAGGTTCCACTTCGCTGCTGAAAGAGTGTGGGCGCCATGAGCGAGATCGCATCTTGCCTGTGCTGAGCTGGGATATGCAAGTGTCCGACGAGCAGCGTACACTTGGAATCGCGGTAGCGGTCATCATGCTCTGCGTTTCCTGCACCTGCCTGGCGATATGCGGCGCGTGCCTGTGCGTCTGCGTACGAGGTGTGCCAGCCAAATACGTACCCCAGATCGAGGCCGTCCTCAAGGATCTCGACTCCCAAGGCTACCTGCCAAGGTTCTCGGAGGATTCCGCCGAAGGCGGGCGGCAGGACCGTCAGGTCGCAAGGAGTCCGGAGATCGACGACCTGCCGAAGCTGGAGGATTTGGAGTGGGAGATACCTCAGGTTCCAGCAAAGTCTGGCAGAGTCCTTCCCTCGTCGCTAAGACTCTAGCAGCCTGCATCAGCCTGCTGGCTCCAGCAAGAGCCTTAACAAAATGCCGTAGCGACTTCTCCTCCACGAAAAAGTTGGCTGCTGCGGTTCGGAGAGTCAGAGAGATCAGATCCTTCCGCAGCCCGCCGCAGCGCAGCGCAGGCGCTGCTGGGCCTGGTGAAGACGGGGGAGTCCAGGGCCCTGGCGTCTCTGCTCAGGGCATGTCGGCTCTTGCACTCTGCTCTCTGCTCTGCTCCCTGAGGTTCAGAGACTTTGCATTCTCTTCAGAGCTCTACTCGTGCACCTGACGGGTGTTTTTGCTTGCAGACTTTCCGATGCCGTACGAGGTCACGAGAGGCAACATGTCTTGGGGCTGCAGTCCATTCCAGGGATCTCTTCAAGCTGCTATCCTTGGCGTGTTCCTGGAGAACGCAGGAGCATCACAGCGGCAATAGTCTGTGCAGGCATAAGAACTCGTTCGGTACAGTCAAGACATAGAAAGACGTCATTCGGCTGATTGAGATTCATCCTGAGTGGAGAGAGTTGTGGCTTGGGCCCAGAATGAGTCAGATGACTAAGGTCGCAACCTTATGTGGTGAAGGTGCAGCAGATTTTTTGGCACCGCTGCCATGTTCCGCTACCGCTTTCAAAGCGAAGATTGATTGCTCACTGATATAAGCCATGATGGCTGCTGTGGCTAGTGCGCGGCTAGTGCATGCAAGACTGGTTCTGTGGGTTGACATAGCGAAGGTGCCTGACTTGCAGTTGGCATGGGCTGCAGCAGTTGGCCTTGCAGGGGCTTCGTTCGAGCTCCAGAATTCAACATCGCAGAAGCCGAAGAGCAGGCAAAGATGCTCGAGTCTGCTTCATATAGGGCCGAGTTGCAGCAACCAGGAGCACCTGAGCAGTAGTAGTGTTTCAGACTCATTCCATGTGTCGTTTGCGTCGACTCTCATCGCAAGGTGGGCCCTCAGCTTTGTTGGAGCCTGGCCTCACGCACCGATGGCAGTGCCCAACAGGCCAGCGCTGCATGACCGGGTTGGAAACTATTGAAAACTGCGGTTGGTGTCGATGAACCGCGCCTTCGCTAGTTCGGGAACGGGCGAGAAGGATTGGTGTTTCGCATGATTCGACATTGCAAGCGCTTTGCAAAGGCAGGCCTGGTCTGAATGGGGTGGAGAGGAGTTGCTGGTCCGCGGGACCCACGTTCTCCTGTGGAGTTTGAGGTCGACTTGTGCCGCCAGGCGGAATGGCCATTCATCCGGGACATTTTGCTATGGCTCTATGACAAGTTTCCAACAAGGACTTGGCATCCTCAGCGTCCATGCAGTGCATCGCTGTGCTTCGTGTCTCCGTGAGGTAAGCGTGCAGTGCAGGAGACCAGACCTGCGCCGGGTCATTGGCAGGTGCGGGTCACAGTGAGCATTTTTGATGCCGCTCTCGCGCGTGCACGGCAGAGTTCTTCCGACCGAACCTGCAGCAACGATCTTGTGCTCAAATGTCTTACCGGACGTTTGGCAGTGAAGCATATTGAGGCATTGCAGCTATGATGTTTGGCTTTTTGGTTAGACGGACCTATGACGATGACCGACATCGTAGGAGAAAACCCACAAGGAAACCTGGACTCGTTTCAGTCTCTGATGTGGACGCAATGGCTTCTGCTGTCTTCAATTGCCAGTGGGACCAAGCCTCACATAATTTTCCATGTCCGCGTCTTAGGTTGAAGAAGGCACAAGGCCATGGCTGACAAGAGTCTGACATCGTAGCGTGGCAGCAGGTCCTCGACGACTGGGGCTACCACGACATCGGCTTCCGGAACCCGGAGATGCGTACACCAACTTTGGACTCCTTTCATCACGAAGGTGGACAATGGTTTGAGCGCTTTATGGTGTGGACCATCTAGTCGACCCTCGGATCGATGACGACGTTCTTGTGTCAGGAGTTACTCTCGACCAGTACTACGTGCTGCCGACGTGCTCCCCCAGCCGAGCCACCTTCCTGACGGGGTGCCTTTGCAGATACTTTCGTTGTGCTGGCTGTATCGGTCCGGGTGTAAAGTAATGAGGCGACTTCCCATTCATCATGGTCTCAACTCCAAGTTGAAGTTCGAGAGTGTGGGGCCCCGTGGCAGCATCTTCTGCCTAGTTGCCCGAGGAGCACGGAAATGCATTGAGAGGATGGGGGCCAGGGATCTCGGTGGAATTTTCCGCGATTCCGAATCGTGAAAGAGTTTTTCCATCCCTTTACACCTCCAGCATGCTGCAACAGATTCTGCCCGACATAGACCAGACCCTCGTGATGCAGAGATAAGGCGTGATCGAGCACCAGCCGAAATATCCGCAAGCAAGGCAGGTGGTCGTAGATGAGGGCGGGCGCCGGCACTAAGGCTGCCACTGGACGAGAAGCTGTTGCCTGCGCTCTTGAAGGAGCTGCTCTGGCGCAGTCTTTTTCAAATCAGTGTTGATTTTCGCAATCCGAAAGTGCCTGAG
This sequence comes from Symbiodinium sp. CCMP2456, assembly GCA_905221635.1. Lineage (NCBI taxonomy): Eukaryota > Dinophyceae > Suessiales > Symbiodiniaceae > Symbiodinium > Symbiodinium sp. CCMP2456. The sequence continues at coordinate 39,286 of CAJNDV010031061.1, read as the reverse complement.
CATCTCCAGGAGCAGGGCTACAAGACGCATGCAGTTGGGAAGTGGCATCTGGGCTTCTATCGTGCAGCAGCTGGGACGAGCACAGTAGCTCCCTTTGTCATCTTAGAATCCTTTTCGACTTGTTCCACGGGCGGAGCCTCGCGGTTGTGTGAGGCTTACACGCCGACCTTTCGAGGATGGGAGCGGCAGCCGTGAAAGCATTCGCATTTCCGGCTGGCCTGCTGCCTTCGATCTGCCTCCAGGCTTTGACAGCTTCTACGGGTACTACATGGGGTCGCAGGCCACGCTGTTGGCAGATGGCAAGCCACCCAACCGTCTGTCGCATTGTATTGCAGGGCTACTTCACTCACAAGCTTTACACCTACTACGATTTCCATCGCCAAGACAAGCCGAACTGCGGCAAGCAGTGTTCGCGAGTGGAGTGGAAGGCAGCTTCTCGACAGAAAAGTTCGACTTGAATTCCCCTGTGGCCGGCCTGCAAGTCTGTGTTTCGTTTCGGATGTTTCGTCTAAGGCTGGGATATACTCGACACGGCTCTTCACGGAGGAAGCAGTGCGCCTCATCCGCCGCTGCAAAGCTGCAATGAGTTCCCACAATGCCAACAAGTGCTGGTAGGCCCCCAGGCACAAGCAGTGCTTTGCGGCGGCTTTAGTGTGGCTAGTACCCAAAGAGCTACTTGTATCTATGTGCAAGCAGGTCACAGCGCGTATTATCCCGGCCAGCCACTTTTCCTGTACCAGGCCGGTAAGGGACTTATAAGGGGCACAGCCTTGCTGCCGAAATTGCAAGTTTTGATTGCAAGGCATGGCAGAATGTCCATTACCCGGTAGAAGTGCCGCGGCGGTTTCTCCCGCAATTCAGCAACCTGATCAGCAACACGACACGGCATCTCGGATCTTGAATCGGTGGGGCCTGCTGTTTGCTGAGCCGACGTTGCACAGTTGCGACAGCAAACACTGGAAAACAGGACTGGACAGGTCCAGGCCGCAATTGCCTTGCTACGTTTCCCTAGATTCTAGATTGGTGTGCAGGCTACCCTTGGTATCCCTTGATGCATCGCTTCGGAAAGAGCTTTGATCTGAGGCAGGTCCATGCCGCCATGGTCGCTGCTGTTGACGAAGGCATTGCAAGCATCAATGTGTCTTGTCTGGTTCGCTTGAGGATTTGGCTTGTTACAGTCAGCACCTGGCACAGTGCAATCATTGATGTTGTCGTTCTTTGGCCAAGGCGGCTTTGAGCAGCGTCGGTGCTCGGGTCGCAATTCGCGTCAAGCAATACAGACAGCGCAAAGTCTCGAAGATGCAAGCGACGACAAGATTGCACGCAGCTCCACACCGCTGGCACAAGCTCGCTTCCCGCATGTTCGAGTGGTATGAGAGGCACTGTGTTGCGTTGCTGATTTTCCGAGTTGGCTAAATGAGATATCGAAGTCGCGAAAAGTAGTTGTGGCCACGCAGAGCTCATCCAAGATCTTCGGGGATACAGCAGGAGAAGGAGCGCCCCCGAAAACCTGCTGTGCCAAGTATCCATCTATCTGCAGCAGCATGCAGGTAGAGTAGGTCGTTCAAGATGTGTATAAACCTGAAAGACGAGCTGGACTACATTGTATCTTGTGTAATTTCCCTAAGCGATCGGAACGTTTACACTCATGCTGCTGTAGAATCACTCTGCCACCGAGGCATGTTGGAGAACTCTGTCATCATAGCTGCTCGGTTGCAAGCAGGGCCCTCGACGAAGGTTGTAGCCACATCCGCCGACAGAGGTGACCGGGGACAATGGAGGAGCCATCGATGAGTGTCTGCCGAACGGGGCTTCGAACTACCCTCTCAGGCACCACGTCAATCTGGCTTTCCTATGTCTCGATTAGGGATGCAGTGAGAATTCGCGATAAGAAGAAGTGGACGGCGGGGACCAAACGATGAACAAGGATTTGCGAGCGAAGCAACCTTTCTCGCTCCTCTTGCATGCAAACACAACGAGAAGACAGTCTGGAACCTAACTACTCTACGTGCAGGAAGTGCTGTAAGTACTCCTGAAAAGTGTCTTTCCTCCAGAAAGCTTCTGTGCACATGGCATGTTGCCAGACTGTTTACATAGAATACTTTTAGCACCAGGGTCCGGTTCCAAACAACCTGACAGAGCAGAAGCAAAAAAGAATTTCGCAGCTGCAAAGTCTGGCCCGCCCTGCAGGGGTGGCAAGTGCAGTGTCTGGGAGGGAGGTGCCCGCTCCACGGCGCTGGTCTATGCACCGGGACGTGTTCCTCAAGGCCTCACTTGAAACCTATAGAGTCTGGAGTTCTTGGAGGTTGCTGGATGGTGAGTTAAAAACTGAGTGGCTTGATGTGCGCAGTGCCGTCATTGTCTTGGTAACACCATGTAGCAATACTCACGCGTCCTCAGTTGTTACTCGACAGCGACTAGCAGCGTCGTCTTGGAGTCACGACCAGGACACCCCACCGCTTCCGTGTCTTGATGACGTCAATACTGACTCGGAAGCGCAAGATGTGGATCAAGCAAGCACATGTTGATAACGATAAAGACAGTGAAAGGTTCTGCGAGCACAACATACCGCGCCACTGACCGCTCATGCCCACACCATAGAGGCTCCTTGTATGACTGTCCTGACAGGGCCTTGATATGCCCTCCTTGAGAACCTGCTCTTAGGAAGCACCGCTTTGCCGCAGAAGTGTGTTTAGATCCATTTTTGCGGACCTTGCCCGCCACGCAGGCCTTGTCTTCCCTGGCCTATTCCATGCCAGCGACTGGCTGCCTACCATCATGGAGGGCCTTCTTGGAGCTGAAGTCAAGGCCTTCCGATGCGAGCTCCATTTCTTGGCTCTGACACTCTCTATAGAGTCTGGACAGCTTGTCCATGCTTTCCCATGCAATGCGACCTGCGAGGGCACCAAGCCAGTGGACGGTCTCAACCTATGGCCCGCCCTGGCTCAGAACGCGTCGTCACCTAGGAGTGATATCTTCTACGGAATTGCTGATCCTTGACTGCACATCTCGTCAGGTTGGTTCACCAGGGATTTTTCCAGCTGTCCACCCGTCTCTTGTTTTGGCCTTGAAGGATCACACCGTTGGATTCCATGGCCCAGCTCTGCGAACTGCTGACGGCTGGACGCCCGGCTGGAAATACAGCAGATTGTGGGACCGTCAGCTACCTTAAGCTACTGGGTTCAACGGCATCATTGTTGCGGCAAGGTCCGGTCTTCGATTTCTTGTAGCAAGCAACCTAAACCCCAAACCCCAAACCCTAAACCCCAAACCTTAAACCCTAAACCCTAAACCCTAAACCCTAAACCCCAAACCCTAAACCCTAAACTTCCATGTGTCAAAGAGGGATGCCGCAACAGGAAGCTACTGCTGAATGGCGGAGGTGGCAGCGGCCGATGGTCGAATGAGTCAAGGCCATAATTATAAGAACACTAATAACCACAATAGAAATCATACTAATAACACTACAGTAATACATAATTATAACAACACTAATAACCACAATACAAATCATACTGTTACTAATACAAATCATACTAATAACACTACAGTAATAACAGCTTGCTCCCGATCTTGCAAATCCTCGCCCGCTCTCGGAGCACCTCCAGTCAACATTTGTGCTGTCTCGGGTTCTGCCAGCGGCTCTTCTTGCTGGACGTTCTCAGTCTTCTCAGTGGGATTCCGAGTTCCATCTGGGATCGGGGCCCGCGAAACGTTGGATGGGGAAAGCCAGAAGCTGCTTGGGACAACAAAAGCTCTACGAAGAATCAGCTAGCTCCATTACGTAGGGTGCTTGGCACTGCTACCCAGGCCTCGAAGACTGCCCGCATGAAACAGCCACATGAAGATGCAGAGGGGAGGTATTCTTTGCACACCGACCTGGGAAGGCTGCTTGCGGCTGACACAAGGACGCCGCAGAAGACTTCTGGTTGCATGAATATCGGTGACGTGCTTTGCCCTGTTACTGTTTCGCAAGTGACTCAGGATCTACCCTCAGCTTTTCGACCTCAAGACAGACCCCTCGGAGAGGTTCGACTTGAGCCAAGAGCGACCTGCAGCTCGGCTTCCTGTCCGTGGGTGTCTGCATAGACGTGCGACGGCAGAGACCAGGACATTATGGGACGCCTCAGATCCCTCCTCTTCCATTACGAGCGGTCGGGCAGACCCCAGGCGGGGTGTGCGGCATGAGGTCACGGCGCGCCTCATCGTCGCCAGGTGCTCCCTGATCGGAGTTGCCGACCGTTCTCTGCACGACACTTGGACAAAATGACGACGGCTTTGCTCGGAAGTGCCGTCATGTTCCCCTGGAAAAGTGGACCTGCCGAGGAATGAGCCCACGCGGTCCCTGGATTGGACCATGGTGCTGAAATGTGCTCAGCGTGGAGGCCGGCCCCTTTGCACCGCAGCGCAGTTCAGAGGCAATGCAGCTTGGGCGGCCCGCATGGGTTCAGGACAGAACTTTCGTCAAAAGCGCCTCGCCGAAGTCCAGGCCGTGTCGGTGGTAAGTACTAGTCAGATCAATGGTAAGTATCATTCAGAAGCATGTGTGTTCGGATGCTCCATGATGCCGCGACAGATTCAGCGACAGCATGGAGATCTTGGCGGCCCTAGCAAGCCCAGGAGCTTCGAGCGGTCTGGCTTTGTGAAACCGGCTTTCCTGTGCGTGAAGCTGGTAGATTCTCGTGCCAGTGCAGCGATTCACCTGCTTCACAGAAGCAGACCACTCGGTCAACAACGTGGCCGTCTCTTTGTACCTGGCCGGCCTGCTGGTGGTGGAGCGGCATCGCGAACGCCGGCGGACTCTGACAGGTTCTCTGAAGTGTGAGGATCTTCGAACAGCTTCGAGCTATCGGGAAAAAGGGCATTGCACACGCTCGCGCTGTTCCGGCACGCAGCTGCCCCAAGCTCCAGGCCACTCAAGGCCGCCGGGCGCTTCGTCCACAAGTCCGCGCCCATCGCTCCGCTACTGCAGGCGTCTTTTCAGAGCGGCCTGGGTCAGGGGCCAGAGTAGGGCAGCCTGCAGGTGCTGGGGCCGATCATCCGTGGCTTCCAGCAGCCTCTGGGAGAGGTGAGATGTGCAGTGCGCGACGAAAGGGTGTAGGGCTTTTTTGGGTCCAGCCTTGCTAAGGTGCAGAAGAAGCTCCTCTTTGACACGCTGATACCATTGCTCCATACTTACGGAGAAAAGCTCAGTTGGATCCTTGTGAGCGAAGAAGACACGAGGCACAAGCCGAACGAGTGGCTGCTTTGGGACAGACAGACTCCTATGATCTCGATGTATCACAAGGACGTCTTGGTGCTATGAGCCTTCGATTCCCTCATTCTCTCCCGTGTAGGAGCTCGTCCACTGCATGCCCGGAAACTTGGAGCCAGGGAAGCTGAGTGGCGAACACCCAACCCCCCGCACATCCGCCGAGGCTGCTCATGCTCGAGAAAGATCCCACACTGGCTGGAAAGTGTGTGGAGGACAGCTTCACATCGCTGGCCCTCTGAAGCTGAAGCTACATAGACATTATGATGCAAGGCCGTCTGCTCTCACTTCCCTCCATCGCATGAGTTAGCCCCTGACATCCGAGCGCGTTCCAGTCTGGCTTCCGCTGCAGCGCAACGAAGCCTGCCGCTGTCAGAATTGTAGTGAGGTCCAACACTCCAAAGGAAGTCTTGCTCATCCACGAGATTGCAGAGATCTTGAAGGTACAGCATACAGTACCGCAACATCCGCGCTCCTGGTTCACTCTATGACCAGGTCCTGGATCCGGAGGATGCAGCGGTTTGTATGCCGCGAGCCTGGGTGTTGGTAAGGGCACATTGTCACAGTGAAGAAGACAAAGACAGCTCTGAGGCCCCAGCTGCAAAGGCAGGCGGCTCGTGGCTCCCATGCATCGGGGTGTCTGCTCTGATAGAGAGGCACATCCTTCGATTGTTGACGTCGCAGAATGGCCAGACTCTGCAGTCAGTGCTGCAGTTGTGGAAGGAGCCCCTCCCAATCTGAGCGGGCTCCTTCCGCCAAGTGTGTTTCCATTCGCCAGGACGAGCGCGTCTCGAAGCTTTTGGCCAACTTCGCGGATTCGCTGGTCCCACAGTGCACTGTTGTGTGAGGCGGGAAGCCATTCTCTGCTGCCGACGCCAGATACCGGGCATGCTGCCTCTTCTCGTGAGGGACGGCGAGGTCTTCTGGAATCCCACAGCTTGGAGCCCGTGGGGAGACTTTTTTACGCGAGAATGGAGAGCGATAGACTGCCCCTGCGGAACAGCTTGGGCCTCAAGCTGTTAGTTGCCCTCCCCCGATAGTCGTAGCAATCGTCGTTTCCGGGGAGGATGGGATCGTCACAGCGATGTAAAATGCCATCCAGCTGGGTCGAACGATTAAATGACTGGTTTTGGGGCACTGCTGTGACATTGCAGAACTTGCAAGCAGAGACACGTTGCGATCGCCGCTACTGGAACTGATGGACCATGCGGCACATCCTCAGCAAACCTTCAGAACCAAGAACTTGTCTGCTGTGCGGCCAGGCCACAGTTTTCGAGCCGTGAGGGTCCGAGTCCATCGAGTCCGAGTCCGCCTTGAGGTGAACAAAATGACCTGCCTGGTCTTGGAGAAGCTGGAAGCTGCCAGCCCGGAGGTCGCAGCGCCCTTTTTCCCCACTGCCACTCTGCTTGTGCAAGCCTGGCAGCGGAGAGAGCTGAAGTGTGTTTGTGTTTTTGGGCCGCACTCCTCGCCCTTGCTGCCAGCTCCGTAGGGCGAGAATACAACTCCTTCATGGTACAGCAGACCAGTACTAGCAGTAGGGACATGTCGTCGCTGCGATTCGATGCTGGTTCAATCCGCGGGTGGCGGCAGAAACGGATGAGGAACTCTGGCACCAGATGTTGTTCTGTGGTTGAGCTTCAACCGTAGTTGCTTTTCATTGCTCTGCTAAGAACGCATTTCTGCGTGCTCGGCCATGGCTGCACAAAATGTGGAGACGGATCTTTGCTCGGATCTTGGCTTGGTGTCTTGCCAGATAGGCCGGCGCGGTTTGCACACCCCTCGGCCCGGTGTAGAAGAGCGCGGGCATCGCGATTGTGCAGCCGTCCAGGCTTTGGTGGTGTCAAGCCCACTGCTGGACAGACCTACAGCTGGGCAGGCCTCCGTGAGCTTTCCACACTGATGCAGAATCGAAGCGTGCGAATGCTATGAAATCTCTAAGAGCATGGGACTATGCATGGTCTTCCTCACCCCGGGGCCAGATGTGCTCAACGCAAAGAAAGACGAACTGACTAATTAATGATCGGGACTCAGCAGGAACTGTGCCGGACCGCTTGGCATTTCTTTCGATCACGCCTTGTGAAGGATGCGCCTCCAGCACCCAAGGATGCTAGTGAGGAGCGCTTGAAAGGTTGCAAGTCGTTGAGCCATGGACATGAGACTTGCAATGTCTGAGGACATCGCCTGCCGAAGCTCCGAGTTTGGCATCTCCTGGCTGTCACATGGCTCCAAAAGAGAGAGAGAGAGAGAGAGAGAGAGGGGTTGCTCCCCCTTCCTCTACCGCGATAAAGAATGATGCTGGCCAGTGACCTAGGAGAGCCCGGCTGCACTCGACAGGGCTTTGTGCTAGTCAAGCTCGGTCCCATATTTCTGATGCGTCTGCCTTATAATCGTGGTCGTGATGACACGGGAGCAGAGAGTCTGAGAAAAGCCTGGAGCCCGCCTTGCCGTGCCCTGCCCTGTGTGAGGGATCAAGGCTAAGAGACAGTTGGGACCGTCGTTGATGTAGGGTTGCTGTTCAAAAACATCGCTCCATACTTCTTTCTTCTCCTCTCCGATGTGGGCTACGCACTCACGCGGCGGGGGCAGGGGGTAGAGCCAACGCCGCCGACTTGAACTTAGCATGTGGCAGTCGGGGGCTGTAAGCTGTCACCGAGGCTCGGGGAAAGAAAGAGAGAACGAAGAGGGAGACTCCGTCGCAGACGTTCATTGTTGCCGCGATGGTATTGCAAGGATACATAAAGTGCATTGAGGCGTCAGACTCTTGCTTTGCAGGCGTGTGAGAAGAGACCTGCAGGCGGGAAGCCTAGGCTCTGGGAGACATTCTGGCTTTCCTGCTCGATTGAGCCTACAACAGCCGGGCAACACATCAGGCCGTGTTCGAGCTCCCTGTCGGCGAGCCGGTCCACTTGCCTCACGTTTTGAGGAGCCCGTCTGTGTGTCTCTGTGTGTGTGTGTGTGCGCGCGTTTGTGTGTGTGGATGCCCCGATTCGAAGAGTGTTTTCTGTTTTCGCTCATTCAAGCAGATCGTCGTCGTGTTATGTATTGCCGAAAACATGAAAGCAGCTTTTCTCCGCAGGGGGGACCTGCGGGAAGGACGGGGCAGGTGCTAATGAAGACTGCGTTATCAGTGGAGCCTGGATGCCAGCCAGACCCCAAAATACTTGATATATCGAGCAAAATCCTCTCCGCCCTCCCAGACTCTCTGCTGATGTGGTTGGATGTGTTAGAGGTGATGATGACATCTCTGTTTGTGGCGCCAGCCTCGCCAGCTTTGTCTCCCTTCCGTTGCTGATGGATGCGTTTGGATGTGATACTGCTAGTATCCCGCCTCGTTAGCTCTGTTTGCCTTCCGTTGCTGATGTGGTTGGATGTGATGATGCTTGGAGCCCGCTTCGCACGCTCTGTTTCGACTGCCGTCCCTCCAGCCTAGGCGAGCTTTCGTTCCCCTGACCCCGTCCTTAAAGTTCCATGAGCCATCGATGGAAACTGTGACGTCATATGGTTTCACAAACCATCGATTAACATATTAACATTCAAAAGCCATTTCATTCCGTGAACCGTCGATTGAGATTGCGACTTCACGTTTCACGGAGTCCTTGTCAGCTTGACTCCAACTCAAGTGTAAGTTTCTGGGGGTGGGTGTGGGGAGAGGGTGGGGGTGGTGGGGGTGGGTGGATGGGGGGGAGCTGGGTGGGTGTGTGTGTGTGTGTGTGTGTGCGTGGGAGTGGGTGTGGGTAGGTGCGGGTGGGGGGATCTGGGGTGGGATGGTGTGTGCGTGTGTGTATGTGTGCGCACAAGTGATGGCGCTGTGAGAATGCAACACATTTCTTCCACGTTCAGCGAGGCAAGGGAGAATTGGCGCGCTGCTGCAAGACCTCGTCACTGCCCAGGCCTCTTTTCTTCAGTATCCAAGCCGTTAGCAGTTGTTCGTGGCTGCAGCTAGCTTTGTGGGCGAGAGGCCCTCGACCGCCTGCAAGATGCTCAATGTGTGGCCTGTAGCTCAGCTTTTGAATCTCTGACTTCAGGAAGCCGGACAAGACGTGATGCGCTTGGAAGCCATGCAGCGTTTGCCTTGGTCTTGTTGACAAGGAGCGGTTTGAAGTGACAGCAATGCCGCTAGACCGTAAGAATAACGTGTGCTGAGCAGCTGTTGCCTCTAGGTTTAACACTCCTGTTTTAAACACTTGTTGGAGGTGGGCCGCATCACCCTGCGCCTGCTTCTGTGCCTCTGGTCTGACCCCGCGTCCGCATCTGAGGATGGTTCCTCTGCCTTTGGGAAGCTCAACTCTCCATTCCCGGCTCCCCAAACCCTCATCGCGGAAACCCTAAACCCTAAGATCCTCAATTCCATGTTCTTTTGAGCTTCCAACACTCCCAGGGCCAGGCGCTGCGACCCCGAGGCGCTGCAGGGTGACGTGCTCGTGGCCCTGGGCCTCGAAGGGAGGCCAGGCAGGGGTAGTCTGGTCTTGCCACGACCTTTGTTTGCACCCTCGTGTGCGCCAAAATAAACGTGCTTCGCACCCCAAAATACGCTCGGCACTAAAGCGCAAAGTGATGTGTTTTGCAGTCATGGTGGCATTTTCGGTCAGTAAGCCAATCCATTTGGAGGGCTATCGTCTGTGCTCTTGCTGGTCCATTTTGTCTACCATGCTAACACAAGGCCGCGAGGGGTGGTGACATGTCGGAGTCAATTAAAGGTGGAGTGCCAATGGCACCAGGTTACGAAACCTACTCACTTGCATGCCGTGACTTGCCGCTGCGCGGAGAGCTGAAAGCCATTACTTCTACTCCTACTACATCCTACCACAATTACAGAGTTCCCGCCCTAAGGCAGCACTGTCACCTCCAACCCTATACGTAGCAGCCGGCAGCCCGAACCTGATGCCCAGCACACATGTCAGACGCTACTTTTAACAGCCAGGGTGACGCGCTTGGGGCATCATGCTCAACCAACAACGGAAAGCACGAGTGCACGAATCCACACTGACGGCCTCTTTAGACAGCAACGGCGACGCTAAGGTGTTACTATTGCCATTACTATGATTATTACTACTACGTACTAGTACTATAACATTAAACACCTCTTTAGACAGCAGCCACAATGTCCGGAGAGACTATTGCTAGCATTCTTACTCTTGCTCTTGCTATGACTATGACTCTGACCATGACTCATTATGACTATTACTATTATTATTACTATTGTATACTAGTACTATTACTATTACTACTTCTACTAGTATTCTTTTCGCGATTACGATTACTACTATTGTCGCAATTACTATTTCTATTAGTATTAGCATCAGTATTAGTATTAGCGTTAGTATTGCTATTAGTCTTAGCAAAAGTATTACGATTACTATTACTATCACTAGTAGTGAGGTGCAGCGGACAAGTGGCAGAAGCAGCACAAAAACGCACAAGTGGCAGAAGCGGGCAAGTGGCAGATGCCGTTTGTGCCACCTGTGCCGTTTAAGCCTATTGTTACTACGACGATGTGACTATGTCAACTAGCAAGGTATGAATGGGACAAGTGACACAGGCAGAACAAACTGCACAAGGTGACGTCAAATGGACGCGGCATGTGGCTGAAGTTACATTTAAAGCCGCAATTGTACTGTATTCTTGCCGAATCATAAGCAGTCTTTGGGTACATCCCCGTGCCAAAGCTTTCCGAGAATGATATCTATTGAATCTTATGTTTATGGGGCTTTTGATTATGCGGGGAGGAGCCTATATTGTTAATATGAACGCATCACAGCATGCATATCCATGTACATGGCTACATATGTACATGTATACCTATGTATGTGTATCTGTATATGTATACACACATACAGTGACATCCATCCATCCATCCATGCATCCATCCATCCATGCATGCCTGCTGGCCTGCATACATACTATATAAGTACATACATACGTACATACATACATATACATAAAGTCCATGCATGCACTGTTTCTTTTTGCTTGTTCAAAACAGTGTTTTTTCTTTCCTCTCTCTCTCTCTCACTCTCTCTGTTTCTCTCTCTCACTCTCTCTCTCTTTGTTTCTCTCTCTCTCTCTCTTTATCTTTCACTCTCTCTCTCTCTCTCGCTCTCTCTCTCTCTCTCTCTAATTCTGTATGCAAATAGTTCACACGGATACACACAAGTATACCTGGCGATACATAAGCATGATCCCACAATTCAAGTTGCACCAAATGGTGTTTACGTTAAATGAGAGGTACCAAAAACGAGACGGCCTTGCAGGATATGTTGGAAGGGAGTAGCTGTCAGCAGCTTCTGCAAATAGCGAAAGCAGAACTCAATGCCGCCAGGCCAGGAGGTCAACCTGTCGGTTTGGAGGACCTGCCTCAGGGTACAGGGGCTTTTCGGAAGATTCGCACCTCTGATTCCGTAGAGCCTCAGCCATCCCTTTTGGGGCGGGAGGGCGGCTGTTGCTCCCAGGCGACGCTCCGTTCCGGCTGGCCAACGCTGAGGCCGGCTTCTCAGAGTTTCGCAGGCGCGTGGAAATTCCCTGGAACGCCGTCGGATTTCGGACCCGAGTGAATGCTCGCCACTGCTGGTGCAAATTCTGCCTCACAGGCTTATCCACCTGTATGTATCGCGGCTCCGCGCGCTGAAGGTCACGAGTCGTTGCGCTTGTGCAGTCGGGTTGATGTTGCTGCAAGTTGTTTCTACTGGTAAAAGCCTTCCAGACAACGGCAACATGCGAGAATCCGAGTCCGGCTGATCGTATACAAAACCGCAGACGCGCAAGGTTGGTAATGATGATTTAAATAAGTGTAGGCGCGAAACCTCTGCGACAGGACAATAAGGCTTCAGCATGCGTCAGGCCGACGGTGATCTTCGGCGAGCTGATAGCTGGTCCGCCGAGATGGGTGGTCGGTTACATCCTCGGATCCCAACGGTCCAGGGTTCAGGGAGGGTGCAGAGTGCGGCACCCCGGGAGGCTTCTGCAGGGTGCTCTGATGCCGAGATCCTCTTCCCTTGCAGATCAGTGGCAGGAGGCCGGTTTGACTGCGAGCAGTCAAAGGCAAAGCTGCAGCGATGGTCTTCGTGGTATCTGAATTCACGTTCGCAGCCTGCTCGGCTCCAAGAGTTCCGTGCAGTGACAGTTCCAATTCAAGGCACCGCATGGCATCAGAAACCAGACCCCGACTCCTTCGTTTCGGGCAGACCAGACAAGCCCTCAGACCCCTGCACCAACTTTCACCCTAAGTCCTTACGGTAGGAGATGCGCTCCGCTTCCGTGCGCCTGCGGCCCTTATGGCGGGGGGTGTCCACGATGGACATGCGACAGATCAGCCCTTTGTCTGATCACATTCTCGGCCTCTCTTTGGGCTTCCCTCTCGCAGTACGCGTCACTAAGGATGCTGCCGACTGTGCGATTCTTTCCCGTGAGCAGGGCCCACAGGAGTTGTCAAACACTGCAGCGTTTGCAGACTGAGAGCTTGAGGTGCTGCCCGCGTCGTCCCTGTTGATGCTGTGGAGGGTGGACCGGCCGTCCCCAAGGAGCGCCTTCGGTGTGGGTATCCCTTTGGGATTAAGGCTTGGGTCGAGGGGCTGGGCCACTGAGCTCAAAGCGCCAGCCGCAGGAGTGCTGGTCGGACCAGGCGCCTGGCTCCACCCCGGAGGTCGAGAGGCGCGAGACAGGGTTGCACTCAACGATCTTTCAGAACAGCGGCAATGCGGAATCGTCATATTGACTTACCTATGAAGAAACTATTAACATGTGCCATGTGCCACAAACATGTAAAGAACGTAAGAAGCCACGAATCACGAATGCCGAAGCGGCAGGGATTCGGGCAGATCAAGCCCGGCGCCCGCTCGAGGGAGCCACCAGAGCCAGGACTCTCATCACTGCATTCACAAAGCTGAATGGAGGGAAAAGGGGCCGCTCAGGGCCCTTCAGGGCCCTGTTTTGGGCTTCTTGGGTTTTGCGGATCAGGGAGTCGCAGGAACAACAGCCTGCAAAGGTCAGCGGAAGCTCTGGTGCCCTGCATGCGCCCTGCAGGATTCGCCTCAGGACGATGTGAATGTGAAGGCCACCAAAGTAAGGACCTCGAGCCTCAAAGACAAAAACAGAGGCCGACGCAGCCCGGTGAAGATGGAGCTCAGGAGAGTAGGCACCTTCCTCTTTGCGACCTCACTCGTGTCCTGTGGCCTTGCTCCGGGGTTTGTGTCTCTGCTTCCTGCGACACGACATGCTTGGTCCCCACGGGGTTGTGGCATGTGATGCACTGAGGCAGCAGTCTCCAAGAGGGGCGTGAACAAAGAAGTTTGGCGCGAGCAAAGGCCAAGAAAAAGCTACCCAATGGCTTTGCCTTACAAGCATCTTGACTGAGATCAGCACTTGTTCACATTTTACGGCACCTACACTTCGACCTAGTGACCTCGTCCATGTCTCCCCTGCAGGAGCGCATGGAGAACAAGGTATCTTCACGGCGCCGGATATCTCAAATCGCACCGCAGGCCTGAAGCGGTTAGAATTACCATAAGCAGCCCAAGTGACGACGAACCGGAGCTTTGCCAGGACGAGCATAGCCGCTGGACTAGGGCACGCTTGTGGCTGCTCCCTGTGGTTCGCCACAAGCCACTTGGAGGTTTAACCCCTTCCTTGCTGCGCTTCCGGTCACTTCCTCTTTTTTCAGGATTGAGCCTTGCCGCCGCCTTTTGATGTTGAGGTACTTCAACCTGTTTGCTGCCATCGTGATCATGGCAAACGCTTTGTTTATGGGCGTGGAGACATCCTACATTTCCTGCTCTGGTGATGTGGAGGGGCCACTAAACGGCATTTGCATGCTTTCTCACAGCCCGAAGGACTTGGTTTGCAGTGCTGAAGACTTACATCCGTTGAATGTCGGAGCCGAGGATCGAATGGTATATAGCAAATGTTTGTTTCACCCAGCTTTTTGTTGTGGAGCTCACACTTCGCTGGTTCGTAGAAGGCGGGGGAGATGTGGTGCCCTACTTCTCAAGAGATATCGCAGGGGTAAGTTGTTTTCCTTCATACTACCATGGATATGGTCAGCTTAGATGACTTCTTCTCGGTTATTCTCCGTTGACAGAGCACCATGAGTGGGTCGAGCAGCTTGTGTTACACGTCAGATCCAAGTCCACCTGCATACTGCACCTTTTGTTGCGAGTTGCTCGGGCTGTGCGCCCCGGCAGGCCTGCCTTTCTGGTTCGATCCCTGGAACATCTTTGATGCTCTCTTGGTTCTGTTTTCGTTGTTCGACGACACTTGGATTGAAGAGTGTACCCGATGCATCCTCTTGCCTCCGCAGCCAAGCCACATGTGCAACTCGTGCCCAGGATTTCGTGCTGACTTTCCTGCTCTCGGACACATCCCAATCCCACAATCTGAAGGTAGTTTTCAGGCAAGATGGATGTCGACACGGCTGGTTTCACATGTTTCTGGAGGGCACCACTGGAGCATGCAGCATGCTTCTTGTTGTATATGTCATTCCTGTCCCCTGACCCAGAATCGCCCGGATGATACGGTTTGTGCGGGTGCTACGGCTGCTCAGACTGTTCAAGGGCCTCTGGTACCTGGTAGAGGGTGCCCTGGCTGTCAAGTAGGCCAAGAATTTTTGTTCAGCCTTCGAACATGTTTTGAGCTGGACTTTTTCCCTTGCCGCTGCCCACAAGCATTCAGGCATTGTGGCATCGCTGAGTTCGCTGGCTTGGGCTTGGCTGCTCTTGATTGATCGGCACTCAGTTTTCGTGTCGGGAAAGGATTTGAAGATGCCGAAGTCTGACCGACCACTCATCAAGCCCGGATGGTCGTGCCTTGCCCAGGTCATGATGTATCTTCCAGCTATATTTGTCACACAGACCTTTGGGAGGGATGTGAATGCAGATGCAAAGACACTAGAGTACTTCGGCTCGCTTCCGTCTCTTGGCGCGGAATGTTGGGTGTTTGAGATTTCCCGCAGCATTCTTGAAGCGCTTTTTGTTGGCAGCTGCTGGACTGAGGCAGAGCATGTACACGCTCTTCAAGGTTATGACCATGGAGACATGGGCTGATATTGCCCGGCATACAGCCAGGCTTTATCCAGGTGCTGAGATCTTCTTCGTTCTCTACATCTTCTGTACCAGTGCCTCGCTCAACTATGGCAAACGGAGCGGTCCAATAGCTGTTCCTCACTACTAGTCTCGATCTCTGAGGTCTTGCAGTGATGTACTTTTGCTGCACCAGAGTGTTCCAGGCAGCCGTAGGTGTCGGCCAGGCTTGCAGGCTCAGGTGCTGAGGGCCCCAATGCAGAAGCTTTTCTTGTTCCCTGATCTCAGGAACGTCGTCGTTGCTGTGATTGTGCAGAACACATGTGCCCGGGCACGACATGTTGGAGCTTCCTTTGCTGTCTCTGTGAAACTCTTAAGAGCTCCCTTACTCTGTTTTTGGCTTTGTCAATCTGCTTGCAGGTGTTCATGCGAAGGAGAGGCAAGAAGACATGCGCTCCTTCCAGGCCCGCCAGTCTTTGGTCTTACTTTCAGAGCTGGTTTGCTCGCAGCAGCTGCCGCGGCCAGGAAAAGAAGGATGCCAGCGCCATGCTCAAGATTCTAGAAGTCTTCCAGTTACTTGGCAAGGTTGGTCTTGCAATGTGGCGGCCGAGTGGCCGGTCTCGTTTTGTACTCTGTCTCCCTGTCTTTCACTCTCTCTCTCTCTCTCAATCTCTCTCAACTTGCTCTGTTACTCTCCCATCTGGGACTTTTTGCTCCGTCGCTCTCTCACAACTTCTTTCCTTTACGAGGTCAGATACTCTCGTCTTCTAGCTGGTGTTCTTTTCTTCTATTCTCTCGTTGTCTTGCCTTCTCGTTCTCGAGTCTCGGTGCGGAGCAAAGGACTGCAGATGTCCAGAACACGGGTTCAGTCACGAAGAAGGACCCGGAGCTGTTTGACTGTTAATTAATCTGTCAGTGCGAGCCCTGTCTCAATCCTGCATTGCTGGTGCATACGATTGCTGTCCTGTTGCGCTTGCCGTGCAGGAGTTTCTGGAAGCCATGAACATTCCGTCCGTTATGCAGCTGATGCATGAGGCCGTCGCTGTTGTGTCGACTGCAGCTGGAGTTGCACGGGCATTGCATTTTGTAATATAGCATAATATATATATTGTATAGTGTAAATTAGTATAAGAGAATGCAGCACAATATAGTATAATATAGTCTTATATAGTATTACAAAGTCCATGCTAGGACTCGCAAGGTCACCCCAAGTGCCGCCAGTCGGCAATGAGAGTCTCTCGTCGTGGCCTTTCTCCGTCAGGTGCAGATCGACGTGCGACAGGTGGAGACCTTGTTCGACGTCCTGGACTACAACTGCTCAGGCACGCTGGACTCCGAAGAGTTCGTGGAGGCAGGTCACGGGGGTCAGGCTGAAACGCCGAGCTGCGGCCTGCACATATTGTTATTATGATTGTGATTTCTGCTATGATTATTGTTATTACCATTATCAGTATCATTATGATGGAAATTATTTTTGTTAGCGTGCTTCGGGGAATCTTTTCTACAGCCTTAGGCACACCTTGGCCCTTGCACCGATGCAAGCCCTGAGCCCGCGGCCCTAGGCCCTGCAGCTTTGCTGTGTTCATAACAACCCTTTAGGGTTTAGGGTTCAGGGTTTAGGGTTTAGTGTTTAGGGGGCCGCAACAACCACAACAACCACAGCGATGACAACAAGCACAACAGCCACAAGCATCACCGCCGCCGCCACCGCCACAACAACAGCAGAAGAAGGTAAATACAGCCGGTGCGTTTGCAGCCTCGAAGGGTCTGTCGTTTTGTTTGTTTTTAGGATCTGTGCAATATTTTGGAAACCCGTCTAGCGAGTCCAGTGACTACATGTTTTTGCAGTTGTGTGGTCTGCTGCACTGTGTTTTCATGCGTTTGGTTGTTCTAGGTATTCGCATGGATGTGAGTGTAGCAAGCTTTAAACTTTGTAGTTTTTTGTCGTTTGAGGTTCGGCTTTGTGTTCGCCTTCGATTTTTTCATAGAGCGCCGGCCGGGCTCGAGATTCTTGTTGGCTTGCGATTCGTGCGCCAGTTGTAGAGACAACCCATAACAAATTTCATGCGTGATGTCCGGAGAATGCCGGTGTGAAGAGCTCCAACCACCCAACACAGGAAACACCAGCCACAGCAGTCACAACAATCACAACAATCACAAGAATCACAGCAACCACAGCAACCACAACAAGCACAAGCATGCAACAACCGCAACAGCAGCAACAAGAAGACTATCGAGAATGAGAATAATATCAATAGTGATAACAAAACAATGACAGCCACCACAACGAACGCCAGCAGCAACAACAGCAGCAGCAACAGCAACAGCATCGGCAGCGGCGACAACAGCCACAACAGCCACAACAGCCACGACAGCCACAACAGCCACAACAGCCGCAACGGCCGCAAACACAGCAACTACAACATGCAACAGCAACCAACAGGGCGTCTTACACTCACCACAACAAGCACCCTCTAACCCCACTACACCCACCATTCTCACCGCACACAGCGCAGCCACAACAACCGCCGCAACCAAGGCCACTGCAACCACGACAACAACAAGGTCACGCCACCGTGACGGATCCCATGTTTTTTTTTGGGTTTGGACCTCGAAAACGCCGCT
>CAJNDV010031061.1:4514-21300 GCA_905221635.1 Symbiodinium sp. CCMP2456 | reverse complement strand
ACTACTACTATTGCTCCTGCTGCTGCTACTACTACTACTACTACTACTACTACTAGTACTGCTACTAAGTACTGCTGCTGCTACTGCTACTACTACTACTACTACTACTACTACTACTACTACTACTATTACTACTACAACTAATACTACTAATACTGTTACTGCTACTGCTACTGCCACCACTAGCGCTACCGTTGCCGCTACCACCACTGCTACTGCTGACTCTTGCTGCTGCTGCTGCTGCCACCTCCACTGCCACCTCCACTGCCACCGCCACAGCCACCGCCATCGCCACGGCACCCGCCACTACTACTGCTATTGCTCTTGCTGCTGCTGTTGCTGCTGCTCCTTTTCCAGCCCCTGGCTCCAGGGCATCATGCTGGCCAGAGGGGAAGCGAGAAGTCGCGAGGTGATCGCGGCGCAGTGTGACCTTTGGAAGGCCGAGAAGAAGCAGGGTTTGGGTATCCTGGGTTCTGCAACGCAGACCAGTTGCATGTAGGTTTGCCCATTTCTGCATCGTTTGAGCCTTGCACGTCACACAAGCATAACCATGCATTGCTGTTATATTCGGATCTGGTGGGGCAGCAGTGAAACATCACTGACTGGTCGCACGCGAAATCACACGACCGGTCGTGCCAGACTGCGTAGGCTTCTGCACTAACCCGACAAGAGAAATCAGCTCGCACGAAAAGCAGCAGAGCTGTGCAAAAAAGAGAATGAAATCAAAAGCTGATTCACCTAGCGCGTTTTCCGGCCTGAAGGCGGCGCATGGCTTTGCGGAGCTCCGTTTTCGTTTCATCGTTCAACTCAGGTTGAGCAAAAAATTCCCTCTTGCGGAAGAGACACCGTGCGAAGCCGCAATGTTTTTTTTTTTCAGATCCTTTTTCGCCTTTGAGGCGACTGGGATTAGCGGCTTCAAACAAGAAGCCGACCTTGACCAGCTGCAGAGACGATTGTCGCGCTGAGGTAAGTTGAGGGACGACCTCGAACGGAATGCCAAAAAGCATCTACAAGACAGCTGCCAAGCAAGTGCTGTTGCGATGGAAGCTGTGTTTGCTTTTCGAAGATGCAAGGACTAGTGGCAGTACCAGGCAGCCATAAACCTTGACGTGAGGATGCCCACCACAAGATGACAAATCCGTTTGTACAAAGTAGTCTCAAGTTAAACTCGTACCGAAGATGATCCCGCCACTCTCGGCGATGAAAGCCAAAGGTCTCTATGCCTGAAAGGCAGGACGCAATGAGGGGCCAAGATCCAGCTTGATTCTTTCTTTGCAGCACCACAGTTGGGAGGGAGTCTAGTTCAGGACGAGCACGACACCATCAAGACGCTTGAACAGCTCGAAGATGAGATTGGGGAAGCGTCCCTTGGCGTAGAAGAGCTGCCGCATCGTATAATGGTATAATCAATTGCCTTCTGTGTCAGTCAATGTCTTCAGTTGCCCATCCTAGTAGCTTCCTTGCTGGTTCCTGTCATGACCAGCCTAAATCTACATTCAGTTCCTAGCAGTTCTAGTAATTGTGGTGGTTTTGCTAGAGTTGTGTATCCTAGTCTTGCTGTTGCTTTAAAGTTTAAAGGTTGGCTGTTGCTATCAGAGCTCGCATTATCCCATGCTTACCCGCTTCTCCTCCGTCTTCTTCCGCTCTCATTGGCTACCACGCAGTATCATGTCAGTGCATTTCAGCATTATCAGTGGGATGGTCATGAGTACCTTTACGCGCATATCGCTTCAGGATATAGCAGTTTCGGGTGAACGGTGTAGCAGTGTCTGCTTCGGGATATCTTTGACTGATGGCCATGAGAGGGCTTGGGATGTCTCAGGTTCGATGGGATGAACAGGCTCATTGAGACATTCCATGCCAACTTGCTATCGGCGCGTGGAGCAACGGCAGAGGATGCTGAGCACATCGTCACTGGCAGCGATCACTAGCTGCTGCGGAGGAGACTCGAGGATGTCCCGCGCAGTCCGGAAGCTTCAGCAAAGGAATACAGGTAATCATTAAAACCCTAAACCCTAAACCCCTAACCCCCTATAGTACCTGAAAAGCAAATTCCCACTTCCTGCGCTTGGACATCCTCCGGTTTCCTCCAGGCGAATTCGAGCAGAGATCTCACGAACAAAACTGCCTTGGCAATTGACACCAAGACAGGCCTTATGCACATCCCTGGCCACTTCCTGACATCTTTGCCATGAATATTCGGATTTAGGATCAGTGAGCCGGGTGCAGCGAACAAGGAAGCTCTGGTATGCAAAAAGCAGTACCAGATACCAGATTACCAGATTTAAGCAACGCTTCTTGAAGCCATGCATGTGGCATAGTGGAATTTGTAGAATACCTACAGTATAGCTAACTTTTGGTCCTGTTTTCAGTGATACAAGCTGGTCCCAAGAGGCGTTTATCAGAGACAATACCTGCTTTCAACAGGATTCCGTTCCAAACCACACAGCTACTTGAGCCGTGGCGATGAAGGTTCCCGACAAGGGGCTTGAGTTGATCAGGTAATTCCCATTGAACTTAACAAGAAGTTGGCTCCAAGCCAGGGGGTTCCTTCCCGTCGCTCAGTTTGTTTGGCCTCGTGTGCCATGCAGGCTTTGCTCGTGTGTATCGCCAGGCAGCAGAAGCGAGAAGAGAGGAAGAGACAGAGAAATGATGGAACCAATTGCCATTCACGCGATTGACTTGTACATGTAACATGACGCAACAGAGGGACACGAGCTAGTGATAGCTAGTGTGTTTTGCTTGCCTGGCAAGAAGATCTGCCGCAAGAGCCTCTTTCTGAATCATCAGCGCTTGCGGCCTGTCTCGGATAATGTGAACAAAGTACTGGTGGTATCTGGCGGTTAAGGTGGTCGTGAGTCGTGCCGCACCATGATAGATCAACAGCTTCCGTTTCCGTTTCGTCACATCACTCAGAGACATCACTTCCGAGGTTCGCAGTTCAAGATTAATTCTTCTTGCGGTCACGCCACTGCTGCAAGGCCTCGTGATGTATTGAGATCCTCTAAGCATCTGGCAGCTCTCAGCAATTTGACTGCATCGGCATCGGTTGCAGTGGCAATACGGCTGCGGTGGTTAAACCACCACAGTAGTGTCAGTAGTGGCCCAGGCTGCCGACTCATCTCTGTAGCCTTTTGCCGAGCAATGCCCAGAAGCCTGCCAAGCAGGCAGGGCATTGTCAGAGGTGCCAGTGAGTGCCTTCCGCAGTGTAAACATCAATAGACTGACTCGTCTGCAGTTCATTGGCTTGTGATGTTCAAATCGATCGATCGCTCGACGTTTCACTTGACATTGTGCACCTCATGCCCCAGGCTTCAGAAAATGCCGGCGATGATGCATAATGCTCTTCGTGTCACTCAGGCGTAGTCTGCACTCGGGCGTGTGATGCTGTATTTGGGAGGAAGTGGTGCTGCTTCGGGCAGCGGTGGTGCCATGCTCAGAACTATGCGCTGAAATCTCCTTCAGCTCTTCAGTTTCAAGGAGATTATGAGTCGCAGCTCCCACTACGAGGCCCCGAGAAGAGGAGATTCGTTTTGCTCGCACGTCGGTGTTTCCAGCGGAGCACAAAAGGCTTGCAAAGGCTTCGCAGAGTGGCCGCAGAGAACCCAGCTTGTAACCTTTGGGAGCACAGCGGACACTGCAGGGAAACGAGCAGTGGACTCCATGGCCCGCTTGGGAAGGTCTTGCCCATATCGACCTCCATTCGATCTTGCACTATGTGGGCAGGGCCCTGGACTTAGCCACCTCGTTGCATGTGTTGCGGAGGCTTCTGCCAGCTGATGTTCATGTCCGGTATACCCCGACAGGTTTTTCTAGGTCTGTATAAATCGAACTGTTCATATTAAACAGACACAGATCAAGGGACATTGAAACAAATAAACAAGCAGGTATATACATTTGTAATCCAAGCAGGACTTGACAACGGTTCCTGGAAAGTAATAGTAACAACAATAGCAAAAGTAGCAGCAATAATAATAATACTGGTACTGATAATCATAACAATAATTGCTCTGGTTGGGGCCTCCCTTCTGCCCCCAAACCCGGCTTCACCTATGCTCCCCTGCTCTGTTTAGGCTCATCCGTCACGATGTTCATGTGACAACATCCCAGGGGTCGAACAAGCATGTGGTGATGCCAATCGTCGCATCCGATGATCTGACAACACCAAATCATAACAACAATAATCGCAACAATAATTGTAATGATATTAGTAAATGTAATAATAGTAATGACAGTAATAATAGTAATAATAGTAACAAAAGTAATAGTAGTAATAAGAGTAATAATAGCAATAATAGTAATAATAGTAATAAGAGTAATAGTAGTAATAATAGTAATAATAGTAATAATAGTAATAATAATAATAGTAATAATAGTAATCGTAGTAATAATAGTAATACTAGTAATAATAGTAATAATAGTATTAATAGTAATAATATTATTAATAGTAATAATAGTAATAATAGCAATAGTAGTAATAACAGTAATAATAGTAATAATAGTAGTAATAATAGTAATACTAGTAATTATAGTAGTAGTAATAATAGTACTACTCGTGATAATTGTAATAATAGCAATAAGAGCAATAATAGTAATAATGGTAATAATAGCAATAATAGTAAAAGTAGTAATATTAATTATTTTTGTAATATTCGTAATATTAATAATATGAGCAATCTTAGTAATAATAACGAACTTACATCGGAAGCCGAAAGCCCGAAGGAGACGAAAGCGAAGGAGTGCTAAACCCGGACTTTGCATTAGAAGTCGAAAACTTACACTGTCAAAGGAAAGCCCGGCAGGAAAGTCGAAGGAACCTTGCATCAGAAGCCGACTAGTCGCGACACCCCCGCAAACCCAAACTAGAAGCCCAGCGGCCGCAAGCTGAGGAGTGCACCCAACTCGAAACGTAAACCGAAGCCAAAAGCCCCAAGGAGACGAGAACCAGACGGAGTGGAGCCGGCCGAACTCCAGAAAGAGGGAACCACGGAGTGAATTGAAGCCCTTGCAACAGAAGCCGAAAATTCCTAAGGGCGGAGCCCAACTCTAAAACCTGCGCCAGAAGCCGAAAGCCATAACTGGGGAGGCGAAGACCTGCACGGAGTGAGCCCAACATACTATGAGACCTGAAGCCGAAAGCCCTAAGAGCACAAAAGCCAACTCGAAAACTTACACTGGAAGCCGAAAACCACGAGGAGTGAAACCAACAGGAACAACCGAATGACATGAGCTCCGAAAACTTGCATCAGAAGCTGAAAACCACAGGAGTAAGCACGAAAATGTATAACTGCGGGTTTCTGAATGAGGTTCCAGAGTTTGGCCCCAAGGGTGGGCCTGCTGAAAGGAAGAGTTCCAGACAGACAGCGCCTTCGTTACTTGCATTGCTGCGGTCCGTGGTGTGTGTTTTTGTTGCTTCCTTCGTTAAAAACCCGCCTCAGCCAGCCTAGAACCATGTATGTTTATGCAAGGGGGGCAACCCCTCCAAAGTTGACAGTTTACTTCGGGCTTTGAGGGTAATGTTTGGGCTCATGCCTTCGTCCATGTCTTCTAAGAACTTGAAGTCCCATGTTTGCGAAGGAGTGATCGCTTGAAGCTTGCAGCATTACAAACCCCTGATTGTCACACTTCGTTCCTTTGCCAATGGGATCTCTGATGCCTCGCTTGCCCATGGGAATGCCCGCAGTCCCAGCTACGGGGGACATCGCCCCAAAAGCACCGTGAAGCATCCTGCAGTTGAAGCCTTTCCGGAAGCCTGGTGTTACATGTAGGTGCTGACTGCTGTCACGAGTATTTTTCTGGATGCTTCAACACGAAAGCCGTCAGCGGCTACGTGGCATTCATCACGTATCTGATTGGAGGGAACAGGACGATAGAACCCCATTGCAGCCAGAGCCGCTACCGCTTTTGATCGCTTTGCGATGATCCACAGCAAAGTATGGTGGCTCGAGTCCACCCTGGGTCCATCCTCAGCATAGCTGGCAGCATTTTCCTGGAGCTAGTTTCTCGCGATGCGCCCTTTGTGGGCTAAAAGTCCACGGGAGCCGACGGGGTCGGGGGCTCGCCGCGCTCCCACCATGGATTGGGTTGGCCTCGGTGTTGATCCCTCGCATGTGTTGGATTGTCGAACCGTTGAAGGGCTCGCAGTTTAGATCTTGCAAATTGGTCATTCGGCTGCATGGGCGTGAAAGTTCTGGCATCGCTTGGCTAGGTGTGTCGTAGATCATGATTACCTAGGCGGAACAGCTCTGCTGAGTTTTCAGTCAAAAAATTTCCCCAATGAAAGAGAAAGGCCAATGGTCAGAGGGTCGCTCGTCGACATTTAGGCCCAGCGTACAGACAGAAAGAGAGTGAAAGAAAGAGTGGACGCGAGCAGCTAATGCATGGCACCTGGGAAAGATTAATTGTTTTTCGTAGTCAGACCCAAGGCGCTTTGGGTTCCCTGACCATCCAACTCGCCTCGGACACCAGCCGGTGTCTAGGCGTCGGAGGCATCCTGCTAATTCCTCAGACGGAACTGAGAATCCTCTTTCGTTCGAAGGCAAAACTAATCAAAACTCGGATGCGAGGTCTGAAGATGTTCCAAGCGGGACAGCCAACAGCTTCATTCGTGCTTTCATCTTGGCACCCAGCTACCTATTGATACCTCCAAGCTGGAGGAGTCCAATCCATGTTTCGGACTGCTTACCAGATCGTCGCACCCTGAGTTGGATCCAGCCCCGTCCCCAGATTCCTCTTGCGGGTCCTTCAGGCGGCGCCAAAGCTCAGCGCTTCCTCGTGCCTGAGGACAAAGGAGAGATCAGGCTCCTGCTAGCAGTGAGCGAGGAGACCATAGCAAGCTCCTCATGCCAGGCTGGCAGAACACCCGACAAAGTGCCTCGACATTCGAGGCCGAGGCCGAGGCCGAGGCGAGAGAGTGCAGAAAAAAAGGGGGTTGAAGCACTCGAGGTGAAGTTGTGCGGGGAACCCCAATTCAACTCGATGCATGTGCGGGACCCTCAACGAGCATCACCTGTTCTGGTAGCATGGTCCTCCAAGATGTCTCAGGCCTCGACGCCGACGGGGGTCCACCCAAATCAAAGGCGTTCAACACGTTTCCGACATCTCACTTCCGGATGCTGCAGTGCAGAAGCCGCCATGCGTGCTGATTTTTTTGTTATCTGCTGAAGCAGTCCTTCCAGTGGATTCTTCTTCCCGGAGGTTCGTAATACCCGGCCGAAGCGGGCAGGTCCGATGGGCAAAGAACCCAAGCTGGTGCCTCGAAGATGTTGGATGATTTTGTTCCGAGGTTTCATGTGTCCTGAGGCAGAGGAAAGACTCGGCATGCGATGCTCTTGTTTTTGGATCCGAGGTGCCTGGCCGTTTCTGAAGGGACTCTGGTTCTGGACCTTTGTGATCAGCCAGGCAACATGTGAGCGGCGAGCGGCCAAGCCATGATCAGATTACATGCTGAGCTGCTCTTGAGATGAAGGTTCAAGTCATTTCTTGCTGCCTGCGCCGGCCTTCTCCCAGCTCTGCAGAGAAGGCCTGCAGGGGTGTTGCACCCTTCCGGATTTAACATGAATTCTAAACCCTAGACCCTAAACCCCTAAACCCTAAACCCTTAAACCCTAAACCCCATGAAGTAGTGCCGGAGGTCTGGACATGGGCACTGCTGGCCCAGGCGGATCATGTTTGCGTGCTTCCCTCAACCCTTCCAAGCCAACGTCCGCAGCCCGGGTTCAAGGTGCTCCCTTACTGGCCGCCGCAGCGGCGCTGGCTGCAGCTGGGATGGAAGATACTCTGCTTTACGGAGGCGGTTTCTTCGAGCTTTGACGCTATGCTGAGGCTCTCGCGATGAGAGGGCTGACAGTGCCGGCGATGGACTTGGAGGTTAACACATGCTTATGCAACTACTGCTGCATGGACTCGCAGAATCAGAAGTGGATGTTTCCTCCAGTGCGCTATGAGAGATGGGCCGGAGCTTTGGCCCATCTCTGTGAAACCTGGAGGAAGAGGCACCAAGGCAGAGGCAATAGCCTTCGCTGCCCTGCTTAGATGCGGCGTCGCAGCATAACCTCTGTTTCCACGAGCCACACGAGAGCTCACAGTATCACAGTATGAAGAACAGAGCACTGAGTTTGCTTCGATCCTCCCAGGATGGTGGCTGCGCGGGAGCCGAGCGGCTTTGTGGAGCGGCCCTTCGGAGCGCAGGACGAAACGCTCTGAGCACGTTTCAGTCTGCTCCTGGAGTTGGAAGTGTCTGCTAGGCAGAGAAGGACTCGAGGTGATGTGGCAAGAGGCACAGGAAGGGTTTGAGGAAGGTTGTGTTGAAGGTTGTGTTGGGTCGGGCACATTTTGCATGGAACCATGTCCTGCATTGTCTTGTGTCTTTTGCTTGCCGCGCTCTTTCCATACAGTCAGAGAGGCCGAAACACTGATATCCGAAAGAGCGAGGTTATATTATCCCGGAAGAAGTGGGAGCCGACGCCTCGCTTAGTGCCAAGCCCTGTCCAAGTCTCCCAACACAGCAGGTGATCCGAATTCCTCGTAGCATCAAGCCCCGTATGGACTCCTCGCAGATGATCGACGCAGGCGGAGTCTGCCCTGCTCGCAGGCCTCACCTTGGAGGCGCGCGCGAAGGGCGCACGCGCGCGCCCCTGTGCGCGAGAGGTCGCGAGATCGAGCGAAGGAAGTGGTGATTCGCCAGGAAGCACCGGCCCTGGAGACCTTGGCCCGGATGCCATGGCCTCTGCTGGGGACCCGGGTTTCTGAAAAGGCAAGGCCGGCAAGGCGGCATCTCCTGGTCTTTCGAGGACAGAGCTGCTGGCTGCGGCCTCCAGGAAAGGCCACGATGCCGCCCAGCAGGCAGGGGCCTGCTCCTTTCTGAGCTGAAACTCTATTTTCTTGGTCTTGGACATGGTTGACATCTCAGACATCTCATCCAACGCCCGGCCGAGGCTGGTGCACTAGGCCCTGTTGAGCCCCGTGCATCGGCTTCGCAAGGGAGAGCTCCCCTGAGGCGGAATCTGCGCCTGTGATCTGAGCCTGTGGCCGGTCGAGGAGGCCAGGCTCTTCGGTTGACGCCTCTGTTATTTTCCTGGTCTGGGAAGGCACGAAGTGTTGCTGCTGCTCAGAAGGTCTTGGAGGAGCTACATGGAACAGAGGCACAAGCTGACGAATTCAGTGGCCTTGGACAGGAAATCAATGGTGGCCCGAAGACCTTGGATGCCTTGTCCCAGGCATCACTTGATGTCTGGGTTCTGCGGCAGAATGGATCCCACATGCTTGGTGCTTGGCGAGGCTTTGGAGTCTCCAAGCGCGAAGACCGCCTGCGGCGCCGCTTGGGGTGGCAGGCCAGTTTCTGCTTTGAGAGCCGCGAGCTCGAAATATCCCAGCA
Source organism: Symbiodinium sp. CCMP2456 (assembly GCA_905221635.1). Taxonomy (NCBI): domain Eukaryota; class Dinophyceae; order Suessiales; family Symbiodiniaceae; genus Symbiodinium; species Symbiodinium sp. CCMP2456. Next base: position 11,924 of record CAJNDV010031061.1, on the reverse strand, counting down.
GCGCACCTTCTCAGACTCGCCACTGCCGAGAAGCTCTTAAGCGAGCTCTGGGGGCTCCACCCGGATTTGCCCATGGAGGCGCGCAAGCCGCCGGTGCACCACGAATGCCGTTGCAAACCTGTGCTGTGCAGCTTTCAAGAACCCGGAGACCCTTACTCTTGGCTGATTCGTGCATCAAAACCTGTGTGATTCTGCCGTTTGGCATACCAAGTTGGGACGCCTGGTTCATCTTTAAAGTGGGCAGGAAGCATGTTTCGCGCACCGGAAAATGTTGCCCGCTGTTGCCCTCTTTTCGTGAGCGCCGTGTTGAGGTCATGCCCATTGTGATGATTCACACTCAGCTGCTCTGGTTAGGGCAGGCCTACATGCCGTGATCTGCGGCAGTATGAGGAGCTCGAGTGGGGCCGTGCTAATCTGAAGTGGGCAGTGAGAATGCTTCGCGCGCCGGAACTGTCGCCCGCTGTTGCTCTCTTTTGTGTAAGCGCCGTGTTGATTTGGTGTGCCATTGTCTCGGGGTCGTGCCTATCTTGAAGAAGCCAACAGATTTGCTCTGGTCAGGGCAGGTCTACGTGCCGTGATCTGTGGCAGCACAGAGGAACTGGAGTGGGGCCCTGCGGGCAGGCAGCATGATTCACGCCGCGGCAACTGGTGTCTGCTGTTATTCTCTTTTGCGTAAGCCGCGTAAGCGGTACGTTGAGGTTGTGCACCATCGTCTTTGGCTCATGCCCATTGTGATGATTCACACTCATCTGCTCTGGTTAGGGCAGGCCTACATGCCGTGATCTGCTGCAGTATGAGGAGCTGGAGTGGGGCCGTGCTAATCTGAAGTGGGCAGTGAGAATGCTTCGTGCGCCGGAACTGTCGCCCGCTATTGCTCTCTTTTGCGTAAGCGCCATGTTGATTTTGTGTACCATTGTCTCGGGGTCGTGCCTATCTTGAAGATGCCAACAGATTTGCTCTGGTCAGGGCAGGTCTACGTGCCGTGATCTGTGGCAGCACAGAGGAACTGGAGTGGGGCCCTGCGGGCAGGCAGCATGATTCACGCTGCGGCAACTGGTGTCTGCTGTTATTCTCTTTTGCGTAAGCCGCGTAAGCGGTACGTTGAGGTTGTGCACCATCGTCATTGGCTCATGCCCTTTGTTATGATTCACACTCATCTGCTCTGGTTAGGGCAGGCCTACATGCCGTGATCTGCGGCAGTATGAGGAGCTGGAGTGGGGCCGTGCTAATCTGAAGTGGATGGTAAGAATGATTCACGCTACGGCAACTGTTGTTGCTCTCTTGTGAGACTCCTTTGTGCAAGCCGCGTAAGCGGTCCCTTGAGGTTGTGCGACAGTGTTTTTGACTCGTGTGCATCGTGGTGATGCGGACTCATCTGCTATGGTCAGGGCAGGCTTATGTGCCATCATCGGCACCGCCGCTCAAGAGTCAACTATTGCCAACATGGTACCGCTTGTTGGCAAATGCCCGAACAGAAATGTGATGTGTGTATGCATGTGCATGACGTCATGGTCCTTCCCATGGTTTCAGTTTCAGACCCAATGGTCGTTTGCTTCTTAGTATATATATATATCTAGTATATACAATATAGCAACATTATATACTATATATAGATATATACATATTATACACTATATATTTTGTTTTGAGCTTCCCGATACTTTGATGGAAGCGACCCAGGAGTCCTTACCTTTGGCCGCCTCGCTGCGGGACTCGGGGTGGGCCTTTGACGCCGGCGTTTGCTTGGCCGGGGCCCGGCACCCGAATCTACTTTCATGGTTTCTCCGGGATCTTGGGGTGTTGAGGGTGTTTGTGCTTTCGATGTTTTCTGGCTTTTTGAGGTGCGTTCTGCTCGTTGTGGGTGCTTTGTGTCGGGGCCCACGAGCTATTCCTGCGGGATGCTTAGCCTACAAGTTCACTACCTGCCGCAGTCACAGGTATATCAGATCATCTCACAACCGCAGATGATGAAGCAATGCCACCCATCTCATCCCGATCCGACATTGATGTCAGAAAGACTCTATACGAATAGCAGCAGCCGTCGTGCGAACTGTTTGACAAGCCCCGGCTACTGTCGACTGCACCCTGCCATGGATCCCTTTTACGCTTGGCAGATGCTCCTCGATGAGCGAAGGGACCGCCTGCTGGCACATGCACTACAACATCGTGAAGTCTCCTTTGATAGGTGTTTTTGGTTTTGTGGAGTTGTCCCAACTCGTTAGTTAGTGCTGATCCGGCTGTCTACTCTCTTCTTTTTCCGTTTGCTTCCATCAGCCACCTTTCTGTGTCAGGAGCTCAATTCACGGCTGTATCAAGCTATGACTCAGAGCACAGAGCAGGACGCCGGGTTGCACTTTCAGGCGTGGCAGTCATCGTTACGGGAGCTTCCACAGCCGATCTTCTTGGGCCTATTTCTGCGCTCCCGTGAGTCGGGGTCCGTGGGGTCCATGCAGGAGAGGCTCTGCAAGACAGCGATGGAGCAAGACACACTCAGGATGAAGAGCCGGGGTCCTCAGGACTGCGTACTTGTCTCCGGAATTGTCTTGGGAAGTGTCGGGAACTGTAGGCTCATGCTCGACCTATCGCTCCTTTGAGAGGATCGGCTCTTCCGACAGACATTGCGGGAGCCCCGCGAACCGGCACCTCGACCTCCTTGCAGGAGCAGTTTAGGGTTTAGGGTCTAGGGTCTAGGGTCCTTGAAGCCCAACTCCGCCTATTGTACCCAATTGATTGTTTGTTCGTTCTGACCGTCGTGTGTCCGTCTGAACCCGACAGCATCGACACAGACAGATTTATTGGCTGTGACTCCCGTCGCCGAGCTCTTTTGCACATCGGTTTGCGTCTCGATGTGGGTCTTCTTTCCTTTGCTTGGAAGTTTCTGTCGGTGTACTTGCCTCTCAATGCGAATCTTTCTGTGGTTTTACCCGTCTCCGTCCGTCCGTTCGTCCGTCTGTCCATTTCTCTAGTGTCTCCTCTCTGTCTCGCTGATTCATTGGTGCAGCATGGCGATGTTATGAGAACTTCCGAGTGTGTCGTGCTAGCCTTTGTGTTCTGGACTACAGGCCACAACTCAGCAAAACATGTACCCTTCCGACACTTCCTGTTTCACGTGCGAGGCCGACGCTCTCTGCTTTTCCGCCTCTCCGCAGGTGTTCGAACGCTTTCCTACGGAGTAGGCTGCTGCAGCGCTGCACCGCTTTAACGTCTGCCTGATAAGCAGGAAGCGTATGTAGTATATCCATGTGCATGCCCGTTTGTTGTAGAGTTGTTTCATGTTGATGTTGCAAAGAATGTCTTGGTGGGCAGGGGCGAGTTTGTTTCTTCAAGGATTTCACCCTGGATCCCTCAAGATCCCACAAGCTTGGATCCAGACATGTGCCTGTCCCCCTCGACAAGAGGATACGGCCTCGCAGCGCTATGCCTCCCGCAAGGCAACGGCGCATCGAAGCATGGTTGAGATCTTCCTCCTATCTGGCTGGATGACGATTAGAGTTGAGATAGTGGTGGTAGCGGTGCAGGTGGTCTTGCACTTACTGGTGCGTCAGAGTGGTTGAAGCCTACTAGCAGTCTTAGAGTGTCACGGGTATGATCTGGGAACATGTTCACATCATGGTGGCTTCACTGCTCTGTGATTCAGCATTACTGGAAGCCAGGCCGCGTTTTGAAGCCTTGCATCATCTGAGGATTGGATAGCTGCGCAGCGTGCCAAGATGAATGCATGGCGGCGAGCGCAGACGGCGAAACAGAAGAAGGACAGCTTCAGGAAGTTCAAGGCTATCCCAAGGCATGAAAGGAAAGATCTAGCAGCATGAACGATTCAAGGACAGTCCTAGACGATGTCGCCGAGCATACTATCCAGCTTGCTAGGACCTGCAGGAGCCGATGGATGGAAGGAAGACCTGCAGTGGTCCTGGGCTCACCTGCTCGTTCTTCTTACCTTTGGTTAGTAGGGAATGGAAGAATGGTAGTAATAGTAGTTATAATTGTACCCCATTCCTCCATTCCCTACTAACCAAAGGTAGTCTTCTGTCATCAGCTCGCCAGTGTCTTGTGTCCGCTGCTGGCCTCACCGACTCGAACAGGTCCATGCTCTCGCGAAGCAGATCGCAGCAGCTCTCGCCTTGACCCAGGCGTTTCAGGCGTGCATGTTGTTTAAGGATGCAGGCTCTTTCTTGACTTCTCCAATCAGAAGTCACCATCTGCACTCAGCTTGTGCATGCCGCATTTCGCGGCCCCGCGGACCCTGACTCCGGAGCCTGCAGGATCTGCTCCGCTCCAGCCTTCTCCATCCACTCCACGCCCGAGTTTGCGATGTCGTTTCCTTGGCCGTGCAGAAACTCGGTCGCACACGAAGCCAAGATCATCGCGACTCAGTGCAATCGAGCCAGCAAAGGAAAATGCGGCTTTGATGGTGCCTGACTGGCAGGCCACCATGTAACATGTCCCTGGTTTGGAGTCTGACGCTGTAAGCTGTGATGGCTCCAGGAAGGCTTCATGTCGGACCTCACGACCTTGCTGGAACACTTGTTGGGCCTGCCAGAAGAAGCTTTCTTCATGCGAGTTCGGCACAACTGGCACAAGGGAAACATAGTGCCTCGGACCGGGTTCTGCCCGCTGAGAGTGCCTCCAAAGAGGTCAAGTGTCAAGAGCTGCTTTCCACCAGGTTGCAGTCCAAATCTCCTTCGACTCCTGCGCCTCGCCGGCGCACGCAGAGCTTCTTGAAAGGAGTCTCCGCGATGGTAGTCTGAGGCCAGCTGGCCCTTCTTCTGTTCTTCTCACTTCTCGTGCTACACGAAAAACGTTAAACCTGAACAAAACGAAACCACATAAACCCAGCACGAACCTGAACCGCGCCAGGCGGATGGCGCTCCGAAGCTGCACGCGGGCCTTTTCGGCCTGGCCGGTGTCGAAGGCGCGACTCGAGAAGTTCCGCAGTTCAGGTCAGCTTTTAAAGCGTTCAGGGTTGAAGGCAGTTCTGAAGTGTTCGCGGGAACGATCTGATCTCGGAACACGCCCAGAAGCCTGCAAGAAAAGGTGCTTCGCCAGTTCCTGCTGCGAGACATGGAGTTCGAAGCGTGCCGGCCTCGGGGGTTGCTGTACAAGGGGAGCATAGGTTGAGCTTCAAGTGCGCTTGAAAGAACCAAGACCTGTGCAGATTCCTGCTGGAAGCCAAGGTTTTGGGTCACAGAGCGGCACGAATGGCACATACCCAACTTTTTGCAGGCAGTCGCAGAGCTTGAGCAGCTATGTGACATTGTGACGAGCGGACAGCTTCTTCGGGTTGCCTTCCAGGCGTTGCAATCCCCCAGCGCTTTCCTTGCCTCCCAGCCCTTTGAGCTGGGAGGAGGCTCGGAGGGTGCAGACTGCAGAGGGGACCGTCACAACTTCCAGCTTCCAGGGTTTAGGGTTTAGGGTTTTTCATGCTGTGTCTGCGGGCAAGGTCCAATAGCTTGGCTGTCGCTGCATTGCCTGTAGGTGCCAACATGACACTTCTTTTGCACCCGAACTGCTCTTCAAAGACGGAGCCCGGCGATCGACTGAGGTCGACTCCAGTATGGTTAGAGCCATTACAGTTCATCTTCAGTGCTTGTCCTGAGAATCCTCCGAGGCTTTGCAGCCATGACCCTGTCTGCGGCGGGTCACCAGCGACCGACCTCGCCTTTTCTGCTTACTGCAGGACTTGCGTTTCTTTTCTGCTAGGCAGGGCCTTAGCCGTTCTGGTGGCAAGGATCCAATGGTGAGATATGGGCTGGGCCTTTCGGTTGGCGCCCGAAGCTGGCTTTCATGTTTCATGAACCCGTTTGATGGAACCTGTGCTGCCGGCCAGCTGCCTAAGGCCGCGACGCAGCAGATCGTTTCTTTGCAGGCCAATGGCCAATACAGACCTTGACCACGTACCAGACTCTGTCATTGCTGGCGACAACTTTGTAGAAGACTGACCAGGTGGCCCGCTGTGTGCATCCGAGGAGACTCAGGGAAGGGAGTTTCCACGTCCCATCATGTTCGGGTCGTTATGAGAATCGCAAGGTTCCTTACTTTCGAGGGCACAACAATGACAAGCATCCTGGAATCCTGGAAATAGCTACAGCAATGACAGCACCAAACGTGACGTTAACAGCAACAACATCAGCAGCAGCACTAGCAACGTTACAGCAACAAGGGTCCTACTGCTTGGGCCTCTATCGATCAGTTCCGTGACCTCCCATATGTCGAGTGCGTTCCCCTAAACGCCAAAATGCCATTCCGAATATTCGCGGCCTCAACCCGAAGACCTAAAGGTCCTCAGCCTCAACCGAAAACCCGAAGGCACTAAACTCGAGTCTGGATACCGAAATTGCAGGAGCTATCCATGCTCATGGATGGTGGGCAGACGCTCGTGCTGGCAATTGAAGCAGCCAGGTGCTCAGGTTTTCTTTAGGTTTTGTCGTTGGGGGCTTTCAGGCTTGTTCTAAGATTTGACTCTTGCAGTTTTCGAGCTTTGGAGTTCAGAGTTCAGGTTCAGGGTGTTAAGGCTCGGGTTCAGATCATCAATGGTCCGAGATCCAGTCTGTCTTCACTTATTTTCGGCCAGGCTCTTGCAATCCTGCTGTGACGACTCTGACCTGCTCGCGTAGAGTTCCTCACTACAAGTGCCACCAAAACTGCGACTACTACTGCTGCTGCTACTACGACAACTACTACCACCATTACTACTACTGCCCCCACTCCTACTCCTACCCCTGCTCCTCCTCCTACTCCTGCCCTGAGCCGACCCCTTCGCCTACTCCCACCCCTCCTGCTCCTACTCCTACACTTACATCTACACCTACACCTGACCTACACCCACGGCTGCTAATGTTACTGCTACTACCACCACAACAACTACAACAACTACTAGCCACCCCCATACCAACTACACTTCGTCATTGTCATCAACATCATCACCACCAACATCACGAAAAGCAGACACATTTCATCACCACCATCACGAAAAATCAAACACATTTCATCACTTTTCATCACCAAAAGTACTGTGAACACCGAGTCAAAGCGGGGTATTGCGCCCACGAAAAATCAAACACATTTCATCACCAACATCACCAAAAAGCAAACACATTTCATCACCAACATCACGAAATTAAACACATTTCATCACCTTTCATCACCAACATCACCAACAGTACTGTAAATACAGGAAAAGCTTTCCCCCACTCAATTTCGAGTTTTCGCTGCAACCCTTTCGAGACACCAAAGTTTAAGACGCACAGTCCAGAAGTAGGGGTGGCAACTATATAAGAAAGTACGACATCACGAAAGTACTGTAAATACCGAGTAAAACGGCTCTTGTGGTGATATTGTTGGTTGTGTTTGCGTAACACTGTCGTCATCATCCCCCCCCACCCCCCCCCCCCCCCCCCCCCCCCCCCCCCC
>CAJNDV010031060.1:10874-26545 GCA_905221635.1 Symbiodinium sp. CCMP2456 | reverse complement strand
CTAAACCCAAAGCCCTAAACCCTAAACCGGTAACCCTAAACCCTAAACCCCTCAACCCTAAACCCTAAACCCCTAAACCCTAAACCCCTAAACCCTAAACCCTAAACCGGTAACTCTAAACCCTAAACCTTAAACCCCTTCATACCCCCCCAAAAATGGAAGGCTCGGGTCTCGGCAGCAAGTGGAAGACCAGGATTCCGGAACGCAGCAGGGCCAGTATCAGGGCCCACCTACACGGACGAAAGGCTAGGGGCTTCGAGATTAGGGTTTAGGGTTTAGGGTTTAGGGTTTGGGGTTTAGGGTTTAGGGTTCAGGGTTTATAGAGTTGGGGTTTAAAGTACAGGTGAGGAGCTTAGGTTATGTAGGGCTTCTATAAGGCTTCTATAACGGTAACTACCCACCTGAAAATGTCCTAGAGCTAGGGGCTTAGGGTAAAGGGTTCAGGGTTTATAGAGTTTGGGGTTTAGAGTTTAGGGCCTAGGCTTCAGATGGGGTCGAGATCAGAGCTTTTAAGCGAAGGCTTCCAGGCAAGAGCTTGCAAATGCGTCTGTTATGGTTTTTTGGTCAGGAGTTATAGTATACGATCCAAAAAGGAACTACATAGGAGCCCTTGGGTAAACCCTAAAAAACCCAGAACCATGAAAACCCGAAAGCCATAAAACAACCAGAACCCGAATTAAACAATCTTATATAAACACTAAAAGCATCGCCCCCTTCTCAAAAGAAGTATGGCACTGGCCTCGCGCTGGCAAGAGCCTTCAGTGGTTGATCCTCCCGTGCTGCGACTCTTTCGGGTTTGCTGGGGTTTAGGGCTGTACCGGTGGGGTTCTAAACCCGAAACCCTAAACCGGGTTTCATAAGGGATCCATAAACCCTAAACCTAACCCCCGGGTTCCATCGGGGATCCATAAGGAGTTTAGGGTTAAATGTTCGGGGCGCAGGGCTGCACAGGGTTCAGTGTTTAAGGCGTGCGGTTTAGGGCTCGAGGTTTTAAGGTTTAGGGGTTTAGGGTTTGGGGGCTAGGGGGTGGCCTTAGCCACCGAAGAACAGTTTAAGGACATAAATGAGGAAGTCATATATAAGGAGGAGCCTTTCGATGTAGGTTCTTGCCAGGGAGCCGCAAGGCTTTTCTTCATTGGGAATCCCTTCATCAAATTAGGGCCTCTAGACCCTCTATGGTGAGGATCGAAGTATCCGGGCTCTACATCATGGGTTGGAGCATAACATGGGGGGTCTTGATGATTAAAATAGGGCTTTGGTATATCTTGTACTTTAAAAATCATAACGACGCCCAGAACAGTATGGGCAATTATTCAAGGCCCTATACAAAGGGGAGATGGCTTGACATTGAAACCAGGGAAGGCCCCTGGCTAAACTCGCTGAGCTTCATCTGCAGGTCAGGGCCCTAAGTCCTAAACTTTTTGGGTTCGGGGTCTGGGTTTAGGGTTTAGGGTTTAGGGTTTAGGGTTTGAAACCCCAAACCCCAAGCCCCCACACTCGCTTTAGTGCGACGGACTCAAATCCTCAAAACGCCCGCGTACACACCCCGACACGAACCCTTGGAAAACCGGGCCCCCTGAATCCTGTGTCCTTGGGATCCTTCGATATGGTTTGGACGCTTTGGTCTACTAGACTTTGAAGTAACCAGGGAGAAAAAAGTATAGACTTCTATTTTATAATGGTTCCCTGAAGGAACAGGTCCCAAAAAAAAGTATTCAAGTATGGTACTCCAGAACCCAGTCTACATAGGTTTTGAGGGTTTAGGGTTTCTGGCTTGAGAGGCTCTCAAACCAGGGTTTCGGGTGCGAGGCCTTATCCCCAAACCCTAAACTCTAAACCCTAAACCCTAAACCCCAAGCCCTAAACCCTAAACCCCAAACTCTAAACCCTAATTGTTTTGCGATGTTCGCGCAGCAGGTCATTTGGCTGCAGCGAGCTCGACGGTACAGGGAGCCCAGTCGCACGGCCCCGGAGCTTATTGTAGGGGCCTAAATAATTACCAACCCTAAACCCTAAACCCTATATAATTAGTAGATTCTAATTATTAACGCCGCTATATAAAGGTTGCAGGTGGAGGGCCACTTCAGATTTCAACCCGAAGCTTCCTCGCCCTAAGCCCGAAAAGGGCTTAGGGTTTACGGAGTTTGCGGCTCAAAGGTCTAAGGGTTGCAGAGTTTATGGTATAAGATGTATAAGGTTCAAGAGGGAATCGCCCAAGTCGCGGAGACCCAGGCACCCCTAAGGCTCAACCCCAAACCCTAAACCCTAAATTCCCTAACTCCTAAACCCTAAACTCTAAACCCTCAGCCCTAAACCCTAAACCCTAAATCCTAAATCCTAAATCCTAAATCCTAAACCCTCAGCCTGAGGCATAACCTAAGTCTCCAAGCACAAAGTGAGTAGCATTTTTCGCCCAAGTAACAACCTGGATTACTACTACCAGATCTTGGGGTTAGGGTTTAGGATCTAGGGTTTAGGGTTCAGGGATTTCGGGGTTTAGGGTTTAGGGTATCTGAAACCCATGAAAAGATTACCTAAAGCCCGTCTTCACCTAATGCCTTTGTGATATCCTTGCAAGTAAGAGTTACCCTAAACCCAAACCCCAAAACCCTAAACCCTAAACCGAAGACTTCAAGTCCCATATGGAAAACCCTACACACCCTCAAGTGTCAGGTACCATTAGGATCAATTAGGTACTTTTGTCCCTGCTCTATACCCCAGAACCCTGAACCCGAAACCCTTAAATCCCTAAACCCTAAACCCTAAACCCCTAAACCCCTAAACCCTAAATCCTAAACCCTTCTGAACCCAGAAGCCTCTGGAGGCCCTCAGGTCGGTGGCTAACCTAATATAGGAGCCCGCAGCCGTGGCACTTCGTGTTTAGGGTTTAGGGGCTTTAGGGGTTTAGGGGTTTAGGGGTTTAGGGGTTTCGGGTTTGGGGGTTTCGGGTTTAGAGGTTTCGGGTTCAGGGGTTTAGGTGTTTAGGGTTTCAGGGCTTAGGGTTTCGGTGTTAGGGGTTTCTTGGCCATTGGCATTTGGGGTTTAGGGCCTTTACCCAAACCCTAAACCCTAAACCCTTTAGGGCAGTTCGCAACGGGTGTTAATGGACGTGTTAGGCTTCTGCGAGTTGCTCGAAAAGCTTTCTAGAGTTCAGGGTTTAGTGTTTCGGGTTTAGGGGCCCTAAACTCAAAACCCATGCTTTCTATGATCAGGCGCTGTTTGGGGTGTGTACGGCTTTCATGATTTCGTTTAATCGGGTTTCATAGGCGTTGAGGGGGTGGTGGGGGTTACCATGTTCCATGTGTAAGGCTTTTTGGCTTGGGCTTACATACGTAGAGTGTCGGAATGTGGGAGTTTCCGAAATAATGGGTACTTTATTTTGGGGTCCTTATAATAAGGATCCTACTATTTCGGGTGCTATATTAGGGTCCCCTATTCTCGGAAACCCCCATGTGGTTTGAGGGCTGAGGTTTTTTGGCTCCGAGTTTTTCAGGCTCCGAATGACCAAACTCAACTTGAAAATGTTGGCGGTCGACCATGTACTTGGAGGATCATGGGACTTAGTAAGTAAGGTTATAAATCCCTTAATTAGGGTTATAAGTGAATATAAGTGCAGCTACCTTAGTTATAACCCTACTTACTAAGTTCCATGATCCTTTAAGTATGGATTGGAGTGAGACAGGAGGCGCAAGATTAAGAACGCCAGTTTACATGACTCCCCTCGAAACCCGAACAATGACATCGGAATTGCAACAGGGTAGGGAAATGTACAGGGATCCTGCCAGACCAGTACTTATCTAGCCCCAAACGCTACAAGGGAGTCTCGGAACTATGGTAACCGAACTTTAACCCTCAGGGTCCGGGCCTCATAATTAGGCACCTGGGTTTAGGGTAGGAGTTTGTGGAGGCTAGTCTATGGTAGAGTACATTACGCATGCTGATTAGGTACTTGGGCCCTGAGGGTAAGGCCCAAGTGGACCCTGGGACTGCTGGTGCACCGACAACTCAGTACCGGAGCAAAGTCAGCTCAAGTGAGTCAGCGGCACCAAGCCTTGGCTGACTTCTGAACCCCTCCTAAAAGTTAAATTTTTTGCCTCCTTATTCTAGTTCATATAGAAACAAAGAATATTAAAGTCCTAAGAGCCAAACCAGAAGAACGCCAAGATGCATACCAGCCATGTTGGCCGCGGTATCTCGTAAGCCTCAGCGCCACAGAGTTGAGAAACTTCTCTACTGGAGGATCAAGGGGCTTAGCGAGAAGTGACGTAAGAAGTGCTTAGAGTACTTTGATAAGGGTGATAAGCCTGAGAAGCAAACATATGTTCTCAGCTATCTGCTGTATATATATATATATAGATAGATAGATAGATAGATAGATATATATATATATAACTTATAGTAATAAGTTGATAGGCACTAACTTACGAAGTCCTATGATCCTTGAAGTATGGAGTTTCACGGAGCTCTCGCCGTTCCTTGTCCATACATCCGCCTACTACCTCGAGGCTCATACGCTTTTTTGGGGTACCTCCTTATATCTATATATAACAGAACCTAACTAAAGAACCAGGTCCCTAAACCCTAAACCCTAGACCATAAACCCCAAAAAAGCCTCTAGGTACTGGTGTACTGGGTCGACCTATCCACGGATCCTGAACCTTTTGGGGCAGTCTGGAACCCTATGGACGTAATCAACAACCATGAGCTCTCCCAAATGCAGGGTGTAGGCTTTAGGGGTTTAGGGGTTTAGGGGTTTGGGGTTTGCTCGCGAAGCCTAACCTACATGCAGTAACTACTGTCCTAAACCCGGGTGCATTGCTATTGGGTCCGTTGGACCCGTCGGGAAGCAACCTGCATTCCGAGCCCCGCAATGCGCGTCACACGTGATTTCGAGTTGCGCAGCAAACATCCTGAAGTGGGGTTTACACTGACTTTCCGCCCCAGACTTGTTCTCCTCTTGAACGGCTTGAGGGTCTGGGAGAAATAGGCGGCCTTAGATGCTCAACTAAGATCGGCCTGTGGCACATCCTGAATTTGCGATCCTTACTTCCAGCTTAAGCAACACTCCTCAGAGTTTAGAGTTTCCAGCAGGAAACTACAGTAGTTTCCGTTGGTGGTTGCCATGCTGTGTGGGGCCATAAGTTCACAAACGCAAGACCTGGCAAACCCTCGAATCTCGATGCTGGGCCGAAACAAAAGGAATATTGCTAGACAAAAATCTGGGTAGTTATGTAAATTAGGATCCCGCTTTAGAGCCTCACAATAGTACGCCACCCTTAACCCTAAGGGTCCATGTACCCGAATAGTATATACTTTGCTCCCCAAAGTACCTAAATAGGGACTACTTTGAGGCCAAAGTATATACTATTTGGGTACATGGATAAACCCTAAAACCTAAACCCTAAACAAAAAAAGACGCTAATTCAGAGAACTACTCATCTGGCGTCAAGGCCCCGACCGTTGATGGCGATGATGTGGTCGTTGAGACAGATCTGCGCAAAACCCTAAACCCTAAACCCTAAACCCTAAACCCTAAACCCATGGTTGAGAGGGAGATGCGGGGTCGAGGCTAGGGTTTCGGGAATTTAGGGTTTAGGGTTAGGGTTTCAGGAATTTAGGGTTTAGGGATTGAGGGTTTAGGGATTTAGGGTTTAGGGATTTAGGATTCAGGGATGTAGGTAGGGTTTAGAGTTTTGGGGTTTAGGGCGCCAAACCCTACGTGACTACTGTTGTCAACGCAAGCCAAACGCATCACGACCGAAGCTTTTCTGTGGAGTTTGAGCTGGGGCTTTGCGATCGAAAGAAGCCAAAGAAAGCCCAAGGCAATGGCCCAAGAAATGGCGACCTGTGAAACACAAAACCATCACCCGAAAACCCCATCTCGCAAACCGTAAACTTCTGGTTCATAGATTATAGGCCTCTGATTCATAGACCGCCTTGCTTTAAGAGCCGCAGGATTAGGAAACCTTTGGTAGGTATCTGAAGCTTCCTTGCTCGACTGATTGAGCTAGACCCCAAGCCACGCTGCAGTCCCAGAACCCGTCGCCCTTAAACCCCAAGCCCAGACACCCCTAAGCCCTAAACCCTAAACCTCTAACCCAAAACCCAAAACCCAAAACCCCTAAACTCCTAAACCCTTAAGCCCCTGAACCCACACTCAAAAGCCAATACCAAAACCTCTGAAACCTGAGCTCATCCTTTCCGGAGGGGGGTCCAACAGGGGGTCCGTCCTCGGAGTCTCGAATTCTAGGCAGCCCTCGAGGTACCCAAAAGGTCTTTAGTAACGATACTTCTTATATAAACATTAGAACAGGGCTTCGGGGTATATTACAGAAGAAATAAAATAAGGAAACCTAAAAACAGTATTGGCAATGATTTAGGCCCTTGGTATTAACTACTGAAATTGCCCCGAATCAAGTACATGTGACCTCATTCCTTCCTAAGTCCCATGGAGCTCCAAGCACCCTGCAGTAAAACCTATGACAGGCCCTATAAACCCTACACCCTTAAACCCTAAACCCTAAATCCCCAAACCCTAAACCTCCAAACCCTAAACCCTTCAACCCTAAACCCTAAACCTCTAAACCCTAAACCTCTAAACTCCAAAGCCACGCAGGACCTTCGCATCGGGATGGGCCACATTCCAGTCTGGGACGAGGCCATCCGGATCGATCCCTGCAGAAGCGCTACAAAGTGGTCTAGCGTTTAGGGTTTAGGGGTTTAGGGTTTAGGGTGTAGGGGTTTAGGGTTTAGGAGTTTCGGGTTTAGGGGTTTAGGAGTTTGGGGTTTAGGGGTTTAGGGTTTAGGGGTTTAGGATTTAGGGGTTTAGTGTGAAGGCTCTAGGGTTTAGGGTCTAGGGTTTAGGCTCTAGAGTTTAGGGTCTAGAATTTAGGGTTTGGGGTCTGGGCTCTGAGGTTTAGGGTTTGAGGTTCAGGGTTGAAGGTGATCCTTTCAACAACCCTTATTCTGCCCTCTTATGGAACCCCTATAGATCCCTACTGCGCGATACCTGGCTTGCTAAAGCATCACCACCTGTCCGTGTATTAAGGCTCCCAGTTCACGAAACTCTGAGCCCTAGACAGGCTTACGACCTAAATCCTGAACTCTAATTGGTTTAGGGTCTAGGGTTTGAAGTTTAGGCCCCTAAATCCCCAAACCCTCAAACCTAAGGAACCCTAAGCCCCAAAGGCCTGCGACGGTGAGCTTGATGGAGCTCTTGAAGTAGTTGATGGTGAAGCCCAGTTGTTGACCTGGCAACGGTTCGACACTCCCTAGACTTCAACTCAACCTTACAACCCAAACTCCAAAACCCTACACCCTGAACTCCTAAAGTACTAAGCCCTACACCCTAAACTCCCAAACTCTACACCCCAAAGCTCTGATAACCGTACCTCTGCCGATTCCGCTCCTTGATGAGAAGCCAACAACCCTAAACCCCAAACCCTTAGTTATCCAGCTAGTGTTTACGGTTTAGGGTTTGGGGTTTAGGGTTTGGGGTTAAGGGTTTAGGGATGTTAGCTAAACCCCAATAATTTCGGCGAGCGCCACATGAAACCGAGACACATCGAAGCCCAAAATACACCCAGAAGCCCCAACAAATGTAACAAAAAACGAATCAGAGCTTCGGCCAAGTCTTTGTAAGGTTTGGGGTTTAGGGTTTAGGGTATAAGGCTTAGGGTTTAGGGCTTAGGAGTTCTAAACCCTAAACCCTAAACCTTAAACTGGAGCTTAGGCTTCGGGGCTTCGGGCCCGAACCCCTGACCCTACCACACCTAACTAAAGCCAGCTAGGGTTTAGGGTTTTGGTTTTTAGTTTTAGGGTTTAGGGTTTAGGGTTTGGGGTTTAGGGTTTATAGCTAAACCCCTATAAACCCTATCAAGGTTTAGAGTTTGGGGCTTTTAGGGCTTAGGGTTTAGGGTTGTATAGTAGACCCGGAAGAAAGTTGGAACATCATTATCCTGGTACCCTTGCGGTAAAATAGCAGGGATCCTAGCACTAATCATCCTAAATCCATGTTCCAACTTTCTGGGGTTCGCTTTAAACCCTATAACCCCAAACCCCACGCCCTAAAAACCCCAAACTCTAGACCCTAAACCCTAAACCCTAAACCCTAAAAACCCCAAACTCTAAACCTTAAGCGTCAAACCTGACGAGCGGAGTGAATCGACGCTGTTCCTGCCTGGTGCTCGCTGCAGAACTGCCTTCACCTCCTGTTATGGGGTCTTATTGGGGTTTCGGGTTTAGGGTTTAGGGTTTAGGGTTTAGGTCTTATTATGGGGTTTCAATAATTAGAATGGGGTTTTGGGTGTAGTTTTTTGGCATCATCAGGCATACAAAGGAAGGTATCAGTGGTAATGCAAATTCAGACTTCTACACTAAGTATGGGAAGGGTATAGGGTGAATGAAGGGTTTCGGTTTTAGGCCTATTGCTGCCCCAGTGTTTTCCGCAAGTTAAGGGTTTCGTAAAGGCGGCACCCTAAACCCTCAACCCTAAACCCTCAACCGCCAACCCTAAACCCTCAACCCTAAACCCTGAACCCTCAAACCTCAACCCTAAACCCTGAACCCTAAACCTTGAACCCTATAAACCTCATCACCAACATTGGAATCTCATGGTTGGCCTTTTCGTTCCCTCAGACCTTCAGAGATTCCGGCTTGAGCTCAACAACGGCGCCCCGCCATCGTCACGCTCTTTTGGCTTAGGGCTTAAGGCTTAGGGTTTTGGGTTTACGGGTTTAGGGTTTAGGGTTTAGGGTTTCTATAAACATCCAAACCTAAATTTTACTGTTGATGATATAAATCCTAGATTACCGTATCAAACCTGAAAATATTCACGAGCCCTATGACAGCTTTGTAGGCTTTTGGGTTTTGGGTCAAGCCTAGACGCTCGACCCTAAAACCCCACATCCTAAACCGAAGCCCCAAGCCCAAAACCCTAAAACCTACAAGCCACCCAACAAAAACCCATGCCATTTCAGGTAGATACGACCGAGACTGGGGCCATGCAGGATCCTCTTTCAGTCACCCCAAGACTTCCCGACAGTCCTTGGGCCGTCTGAACTTCAGCTCCAGTTGGCCCTCACTGGCCTCCTCGGGTCAAACAGATTTTTCACACTCCCAGAGAGCTGAAAAGGGTGCCTCAACTCGAACAAGGTTCCTTTAAAAGGTTTAGGGTTTAGGGTTTCCTTGGGCCCTTTAAGGGTTCTGTATGGCTTACTACAAGGCCTGTTCTACAGGTTTCGCATAGAGGCCCGGGTTATCAGAAGAAGGCTCCTTCAAAGGGTTTCTTCCAGGGCCCTGTGAGGATCTAATGTAGGGGCCTCAATAATTAGAACAAGGTTTGGGGGCTCATTATACCAAAATAATTAAGGAACCACAAAATAGTATAAACTATACTATAACTGAAATAAGGAACCCCCCCCCCAAAAAAAAAATAGTATAGGTAATCATTGAGGCCCGTATATTATACATATTAGTTATCCGGCCTTAATCTGTTGTCTGGAGTTTGGGATGGTGTGGGTCGAGGTCGTCTAGGATTTAGGGTTTAGCGCCTAGACTTGCGGCTGAAGTGTGGTGGAGCAGTAAGGTTTAGGGCCTATGGGTTTAGGGTTTAGGGTTTAGGGTCCATGGTGCTCATGTAGTATCTTGTTAGGCCAGTTAGGCTCTGAAAGGGTTTCTTCAGTTCAGGAAGAACTCGTCAGTCAAAAAGGGTTCTTGGAATGACGAATAAATAGCCCGTGAAGAATTCTTGACATTCTGATCTTAACAAGGAGTATTCGATATCTACGGTGGAAATACCCTGGGAACAATCACACGAACGACTGTCAAATGTTACTGACGATCCCGAAAACACACTGTTGCATGATAAGGATGCCAATGCCCCCGTCCCGCCTTTAAAGGCGAAGCTATCCCACTAATACTATTGACGGATCACCCTTGGGCGTCCTCTGCTAACGAGGCATGGTCCACCCCCCAAAGCTTCCTTTTCAGAGATCACCATCATCGAAGAGAGCAAGAAAAACCCAAGCAACGCCAACAAGTCGTGGATGACAGATGCTGATTGCTTTTGGGGCTCTGAAATTAAACTTGGCCATCGCTGTTAAACCGGCAATCCCAAAGCAGTACAACAATGCGTGGCCGCGAAAGTGTTGAGCAAATCCTTGGAGACTAAACCGGGCAAAATAGAGTCGTTAATGTAAAGGTAATCTTGTTCTGGACCTAGGACCGGGCAATGGGCGCCTTCTTCTGCGTCAGCTTGCCAAAGAGCTCTGTTTTGCTTCCTGCCTCGAGCAGGTGCGGTTCATGGTACAGAGTTTGCATCTTTCTTGAAGACCACATGACCCTTGTAAGTAGGCAGGGCCTATACCCTTCCGCTATGAATTCCTATATCTGGCTTTTGAACCTTGAGCCCTTTTGGGGTTCATTTCGTCCTTAAGGTTCTGGTACCTTTCTTTGACCAACTTACAGAGCTGGTGTCGCAGTTGGGCTTCGAACCATTTCACGATAGCTTACACGACGTTGTCGATTGTGCCATGGTGAACCCAACCCTAAATCCTAAACCCTCAACCCTAAACCCTAAACCCCTAAACCCTAAACCCTAAACTGTACTCCGAAAGCCGCAGGCCAGTCCCAGAACTCCGTGTCACGTGAGCCCGGTCCTACTCCACACTGCGAGTCAGATCCTCATTAAAGGTAGTGTAGGGGTCCCTACATTAACTGCCCACAAGGATTCTGCACCTTTGTATGGAGTGTGATCGGATCCTAAGGGGTTGGTGGAAACCAGACTTTGAACAATGCACATCTAGAAAGAGGTTGGCCTAAGACCTAAGATTTGTACCACAACGATGTCGCAGTATGGGGGGGGGGTAGCTCTCTAAATTTGGTGCCCTGTTTAGGTCCCCAAAAATCGCACGGCAACCGTGTAACAAGCACCCTTGAGGAACCGAATTCGGGGCACTACCCCTATGTACTTGAGTCATACCCTGAGGCTCCATGTGCCCAAATAGTATATACTTTGGCCCCAAAGTACCTATATAGGGACTACTTTAAGGCCAAAGTAAACCCTAAACCCTAAACCCTAAACCCTAAATATACTATTTGGGTACATGGACCCTTAGGGTATGCTTTGGGAACAGCACAGAGGCTCTCTACACGGCGCTTCGGGGGAGTGGAGGATTCACGAACCCTGAAACCCCATACCGTAAACCCTGGACCCCAAAACCGTAACCCCTATACACCAAACCCCAAACCCCAAACGATATAGACTAATGTAGGGGCCTTAATAATTAGAATAGGGGTGTGGGGTATATTATACTATATTCATAAGAACGAACCCCCAAAATAGTGTTGGTAATTATTTAGGCCCCATATTACAGAGCTTAAGCCCCAAGCCCTCTCCCTCAGGCTAGTATCATTGCAATGGTCCCCCTGCCTCACCATTGACTGCTACAAGCTGGTCAAAGGCCTGCAAAACTCTGCGGCGTGTTTAGGGCTTCGGGTTTAGGGTTTATAGGGTTTAAACCCTAAGCCCTAAACCACGCAGTTATTCAGATTCCTCCGGTACGGAGATTAGGGTGCTTACTTGTCCGGGTTCCGGGGGAACCGAAGGTTAGCCTCGCCTGGACTATATTAAGGTTTAGGGTTTAGGGTTTGGGTTTAGGGTTTAGGGTTTAGGGTTTAGGGTTTAGGGTTTAGGGTTTAGGGTTTAGGGTTTAGGGTTTAGGGATTAGGGTTTAGGACTTGACTCCCAAGAAAGATAAAGGTCACCTGACCGACTAGGAAGATGGGCCATGGGCGCTAGTGTCGGGACATTGAGAGTCTAAAGGGGGTTGTCGCAAGCGGGTCAAAATGGGTAGTTGTCTAAATTAGGGTCCCTTTTAGGGTCCTCTTTATAAGGGTGCCGTACTATATTGGGGACCTAAAAAGGAAACCCTAATTTAGAGAACTACCCAAATTCTGCAAAGCCAGAGCCAGCCACCTTATTAGCCTCAACTGTACACGGAGTAGTCCAAACGGCTTTAACCGGGAGGGCTCTACACCTTGTCTGGGTGGTACAATACTTAAGGAGGGCTGGTGGCTGTCACGTTGCTTGATCCATTTTGACATAGGCATTCCCCTGAACCCTAAACCCGAAACCCTGAACCCTAAACCCTGAAATTCGTCAGGCTTCATAGTGTGCTGATGCTAGTTTCTCATCCGGGGTGCAGAGGTCTCGGAGGGGGGCTTGCAGACTTCAATAGAGCAAGATTTCCACTTGAGGTACGCATTCCAACATGGCCTAAACCCTAAACCCTAAACCCGAAACCCCTAAACCTAATACGGCACCATGACCCCTAAACCCCAAAGCCCTAAACCCGAAAACATGGCTCCACAACCCCCAAACCCTCTGCACCCTTTGGCTGGTTCCTTGGGGCTCTCTGGATTTCCCTAAACCCTAAACCTTAAACCCTAAACCCTAAACCCTAAACCTTAAACCTTAAACCCTAAACCCTAAACCTTAAACCCTAAACCCTATTTCAGGGCTTTTAGGGTGTTGTTAGGCCTTGACTTCCATCTCTGGTCCTGCCGTAGAGTTCCAGTGGGCGATGAGTCCGCCATAAACCTCTGAAAGCTAGGATTTAGGGTCTAGAGTTTAGGGCTTAGGATTCAGGGTTTAGGGCTGATAAGGTCTGTGCTATGCAAGTCGGAGTTATCTTAATGTAGGGCCCTCAATAATTAGGAAAGGGTTTTGGGGTATATTATACTTTTTTCATCCTGAGGAACTCCCAAAATAGTATTGGTAAGCATTTAGGCCCCTATATTAGGTTCAGGGCATCTGTGGCTGAGGCTGTCTGAGGTTTAGGTCTTAGGTCTTTAGCGTTAAGGGTGTCCAACATTTAGGGATTAGGATTCTTAGGGTGGCTCGGCTTCGAGCTCTTGGGGGTTAGGATTTCGCTGTTTGGGGGCTAACGTTGGTCGGGGATCAGGTTTGAGGCTTGGCTTCTGATATCTTCTGACTCTTCTGTGGCCCAGTGCCCGAGCCTAGCTCTGGCAACTAGGGCTTCGGCCACATGGCGCAGTTAGTAACCCTAAACCCTAAACCCTAAACCGTAAACTTGCCCTAAACCCTAAACCGTAACTGAGCATGTAGATCTTATCATCTGACCTGCAGCTTCTGGAAAAGTGCGGCATTCTGTCACGGTTTCTCTGTTGGCGCCCGATTCTGAAGTTCGGGTGTCGAGGCTTTCTGAAACTGGGCAGACGAGCAATTTAGGGTTTAGGGTTTAGGGTTTACGGACGTGGGCAACACCTGCAAACAATGGCTATTCATGTAGACACGTATCTACACTCTACGCCCGAATATGCGCATGAAACTATGAAACAGAGCAACGAATTGAATCATGACATCTCGTAACACAGGCCATAACACATCACATGCATGTTACATGAGGCATGCAGACATTCACATGGGTGCGAATTTATGCATAAGTTTCGTATACCTGCATAACTCTATCTACTTGTCCATCCATCTATCCAGCTGGCCAGCTGTGTATCTGCGTGTTGGTTTATGATAAACACGTTGCATGTCTCCTCTCTCTGTGTGTGCTGTGGATGTTGTCACTGGGCGGACCTTCTCCCTACTCTAAGTGCGAACTACTGTTCGTTTGGACATTATAGGACATCATGGGTTATAAGTATAAACACTATCAAAACCAGGTAGCAAAGCAACGGATGTCATACTTCAAAGCAACACGCACATGCCACAGTCATGTGTCAGGTTTCTGCACCCCAAACGTGGAACCTGATCTAGGACGCCACTCAACCATGCGATTTCGGAGTCGACAGGAGTTTCTTACTAGAACTCTGAAAAGTGCGACTAGGGATACATTCTGGGGGACCTTGGGAGTGTACAGAAGGAGAATCCTACTATTTTGGGTCGGTTTTGGGGGCCGTTCCGGGCAGAACTCCCATGTCGGGCGCCTCCTTGACAACTGGGATGGCCTTATCGGCTGCATCGAAAGCAATGCCAATGTTGGAACCAAGACCTCGGCATTTCGCTACCCTAACCCCTAAACCCCTAAATCCTAAACCCTAAACCCTTAAACCCCTAAACTCCTAAAGCCTAGACCCTAAACCCTAAACCCCTGAACCCTAAACCCTGTGCGAGGTGACGGGTCCCAACTTTTAGGGTAGAGGGTTTCGGGTCGAAGGTTTTGGCTGGGGTTTAGGGCTTGGGGCTTAGGGCTTAGGGTTTAGGGTTTGGGGCTTAGGGTTTAGGGCTTAGGGTTTAGGGTAGGTTTTGGCAACCGGATCTCGGATCTGGTGGGGCCTGTTGGATTAGAAGGAAAACTCATTCTGATCCTGACAGTCAAGAGCATCGACAAATGGCATAGGGGCTTAGGGTTATGGAATTAGGGTTTAGGGTTTAGGGTTTAGGGCTTTGGGTTTAGGGTTTAGGGTTTAGGTCTGAGGGCTTAACCGCAAACCACGCTTTAGTTGTGATGTACACTCCGTTTTACTCACTAGCAACTCCAAGAGGCGCCTCTGCTGGACTTTGAGGTGTCTAACCCTAAACTTTTTAAACAATGAAGCCCTAAGTTAAGGTGTCTAACCCTAAACTTCTAAACGCAATGAAGCCCTACGTCCTTAAACCCGAGGCTCCGAAGACCTAATTTAAATCCTAAGCCGCAATACCTGAGCTGCAAGATCCTCCCCCTCCAGTAGACCCGCGCTATCCTAAACTGAGCTTTTGTTGGGATATCTGAAGCGCCGGTGGATCAGGTTTAGGGTTTGCAGTAGGGTTTAGGGTTTAGGCGGATTCCAGCTTGATGACTTTCTGTTTCTTATATATGTCCCCTCGCAGACAGCTGCTCTCTCGGGACGTTTGCCTCCAGCTCAGCAGTGGCCTCAAACCCTAAACCCTAACATAGGGGCCTTCATAATTAGAATACGGTTTCGGGGCCCATTGTACTATATCTATAATAAGGAACCCCAGAATAGTATTGGTAATTCTTTATATTTAGGCTTAAGCCTTAACACACACCTTAGTCGGAAAGACCGAAGCCCAGGACCTGGCTGCTCAGGAAACATCCCGGCCGAAAGCCTGGATCCCCGGTTTATGAATTATGGTTTAGGGACACTCAGTCGAGTTGTTCAGGCCTCCGCTACAGCTGGCCTAACAGAGTCTAAACTCGAAAGCCTAAACCCTAAAACCCTAAACTTAAACCCTAAAACCCTAAAGCCCTAAACCCTAAAAGGCCCAACAGAGTCTAGTGATTAGGGCTTAAGGATTTCGGATTCCTGTAAACCGAACAGGGCAGGGCCGTGGCTTAAGTCCAATTTGGCCACGATCACCGAGACCTGTTGCCGCGCCAGGTGGGGTTACCCTATATATATATATATATCCTAAACCCTAAACCCTTCTTTTTATTACTGGGTTGTTGTTAAGGGATTTCATTCAAGTTACCATAATAAGGAAACAATACTATTAACTATAGATCCCTATTCTGGTAACTTCAAATAAATCCCTTAACAAGAACCCAGGTAATCACTCTACGGCTCTCAGGAACCTCCCGAAAGAGGGTCGGGTACCTCCTGCTACGGATTCCGGGTTCCCAATCCCTAAGGGTCCATGTACCCAAATAGTATAAACTTTGGCCCCAAAGTACCTATTTAGGGACTACTTTAAGGCC
>CAJNDV010031059.1:6400-18649 GCA_905221635.1 Symbiodinium sp. CCMP2456 | reverse complement strand
AACGCACCTCTCGTTCGAGACTGTTGCTTCCGAAGGAGGAAAAAGACACAAGCGAACCCAGAAAAAAAGACACAAGCGAACCCTAAAAAAAAGACACAAGTGAACCCAAAAAAAAAGACACAAGTGACCCCCCTTCCGGAGTAGTAGCAGTAGTAGTAGCAGTAGCAGCAGCAGTAGCAGTAGCAGTAGCAGTAGCAGTAGCAGTAGCAGTAGCAGTAGCATAGCAGTAGCAGTAGTAGCAGTAGTAGTAGTAGTAGTCGTCGTCGTCGTCGTCGTCGTTAGTAGGAGAAAGAGTAGTAGTAGCAGCAGTAGTAGTAGAAGTAGTAGTAGTAGTAGTAGTAGTAGTAGGAGTAGTAGCAGTTGTAGTAGTAGTAGTAGTAGTAGTAGTAGTAGCAGTAGTAGTAGTAATAGTAGTAGTAGTAGTAGTAGTAGTAGTAGTAGCAGTAGTAGTAGTCGTTAGTAGGAGAAAGAGTAGTAGTAGTAGTAGTAGTAGTAGTAGTTGTTGTTGTTGTAGTAGTAGTAGCAGCAGCGGCGGCAGCAGCACCAGTAGTAGCAGATGTCGTCTACTGCGACTATAGTACCACCACCACCAATGTAGTAGTGCTGCGAATACTACGACGACTAATACTACCAACGTGAAAGCCGGCTGAACCCGACTTTACAAATCTCCGAAAACACCGTTCCCAGCCCCAAGTCCGGAGATCAGTCGCACGACCTACTGCAAACCTAACACAACCCCTCAGAAGATGGGGCCCCCGCCTCTGCAGGGACCTCGGGGGTATCCCGCACGCCTTCATCTGGCACAGCAGCTGCCGCCGCCCCCGCCTGTTGCTCAGTGAAACTTCGTGAAAGGTACTAAGACAAACCCTGAGGGTTAAAACCTTGAGTCTACGGTTTTTTAGTTGAGGATTGTCACGGGGTTCACTGGGACGTTCAAGACATTGGGTTTGGCATGATTCGGGGTTTAGGGCGAGGAATTCGACCATGGCTTCATGATGTCCTTCTTTTCCTCGACTTTTTCGTCAATCTGTGATCGTGGCTTACACGTGCTTGTGATTGTACGTGTGAGTCTGGGCATGGTTGTGGTTGTGATTGGTGGTGGTGGTGGCAGCTGTTGCTGCGGTGGTCGTCGTCGTATACCATCCGTGCTTGGCACCAAGCTGCTTTGAGCAGGATGATCGGATCCGTCGCACGACCTACTGCAAAACCCCCTGAAACCTAGCAAAGCCCTTCAGACATTCAACAAAGGAATCGAGCCCCCACCTCTGCATGGACCTCAGTGGCATCTGGCATACCCTCATCCGGAACAGCCGACGCCTCCACCTTGCGGGTGCAGGCGCACTCAGTGCATGTTCGTGAAGGCTAGGGCCAAACCTGTGGGTTCCTGTGTGGGATTTAAACAGGGCTTCATAGGGTTCAGGATTTAGGGTTTCGGGATTCAGACAGGGCTTCATAGGGTTTAGGATGTCTTGTCTAGGGTTTAGGGTTGTCTTAACCAGGAAACCTCATCGTCGTCGAGGTCGTAATGGTTGGTTGTCTCAAGCTTCCGTATAGGACGTACTTGTCACTTGGTATACCATCCGTGCTGGGCTCCAAGCTGCTTTTAAGCGCGATGACCCGATCTGACGGACGACCTACTGCAACACCACCTGAAACCTAGCAAAGCCCGCAAGACGTTCAACAAAGGAATCGGGCCCCGCACCTCTGCATGGACCTCAGGGGCATGTGGAACGCCTTCATCTGGCACAGCCGCTGCTGCCTCCTTAGCATGCGGTTGTTGTTGTTGTTGCTGGTGGTGGTGGCGGCGGTGGTGGCCGTAGTTGCTGTTGCCACTTCTAATGCGACTCGAACGCAGCTGTCGTTGTTGTTGCCACTTCTAACGCGGCTCTAACAAAGCCCTTCAGACATTCAACAATGCAATCGGGGCCCCCACCTCTGCATGGACCTCAGGCGCATCCGGCATACCCTCGTCGGGCACAGCCGCCGCCGCCTCTGCCTTGTGGGTGCTGATGCACGTGGCGAAGGTTCGTGCAGACTACTACGAGAAACCCCCAAGGCACAAAGCCTTGGGTCTACGCTTTCCGGTTCCGGCGTCGAACCGGGGTTTACAAAGGCTGGACAAAACCCAGGAAACTTCGGAGTTGCTAGGTCCTATAGTATGGCTGGGATGGTTTGAAGTTTAGGGCGAGGGCTTTGACCATGGGTTTCAAAGGGTCCTTCTTATCTTGATTCGTCTTGTTGGTGGTCCTGGTCGTGATTGTGGTTGCGGCTGTGGTGGTTGCTGGTGGTGGAGGCGGTGGTGGTTGTTGTCGTTGTTTTGGTGCTGTTGCTGCTTGCTGGTGTTGCGGCTTGTTCCCGACGTCATCTTTTTTCCTCGTCGTCGTTGCTACTATTGCTGTCATGATCGTCGAGGCCCTTGTCGTCGTCGACATCATCGTCGTCGAGGTCGTAATGGTTGGATTTCTCAAGCTTCCGTCTAGGACGTAATTGTCACTGGGCATACCATCCGTGCTGGGCGCCAAGCTGCTTTTAAGCGCGATGACCCGATCTGACGGACGACCTACTGCAACACCACCTGAAACCTAGCAAAGCCCGCAAGACGTTCAACAAAGGAATCGGGCCCCGCACCTCTGCATGGACCTCAGGGGCATGTGGAACGCCTTCATCTGGCACAGCCGCCGCTGCCTCCTTAGCATGCGGTTGTGGCTGTAGTTGCTGTTGCCACTTCTAACGCGGCTCGAACAAAGCTGTCGTTGCTGTTGCCACTTCTACTGCGGCTTTAACAAAGCGCTTCACACATTCAACAAAGCAATCGGGGCCCCTACCTCTGCATGGACCTCAGGCGCATCCGGCATACCCTCGTCGGGCACAGCCGCCGCGGCCTCCGCCTTGCTTGTGCTGATGCATGTGGCGAAGGTTCGTGCGGACGACTCAGAACAAACCCTGAGGCCTATACAGCCTTGGGCCTTGGGTCTACGCTTTCCGGCTCAGAAGTTTAATCGGGATTTACGCAGGCGTTCCCAAAATCCAAGAAACTGCAGAGATGCTAGGTTTGGGATGGTCTGGGGATCAGTGCGAGGGCTTTGACCATGGCTTCAAAGGGTCCTTCTTCTTGTGCGTCTTATTCGCCTTCTTGGTGGTCCTGGTCGTGAATGTGGTTGTGCACGTGCTTGTACTTGTGATTAGCATACTGTTGTGATGGCTCTTATTGTTGTTGGAGGTGGAGGCGGTTGTGGCGGTTGTTGTTGCCGCTGTTTGTTGGTACTGTAGTTGCTGTTGTTGAAGTCATATTCCTGCTCGTCGTTGCTGCTATTGTGGTCATCATCTTCGCAGCCATTGCCGTCGTCGATATCATTGCAGGGCTCCAAGATGCTTTTAAGCGCGATGACCCGATCTGACGCACGACCTACTGCAACACCCCCTAAAACCTAGCAAAGCCCTGAACACATTCAACAAAACAATCGGGCCCCCACCTCTGCGTGGACCTCAGGGGCATCTGGAACGCCATCATCCGGCACAGCCGCCAGGGCCTGCTTAGCAGACGGTTGTTGCTGTTGTTGCTGTTGTTGGTGGTGGAAGCGGTGGCGGTGGCGGTGGCGGTGGCGGTGGCGGTGGCGGTGGCGGTGGTGGTGGTGGTGGTGGTGGTGGTGATGGTGGTGGTAAGGTTGGTGGTGGTGGTGGTGGTGGTGGTGGTGGTGGTGGTGGTGGTGGTGGGGGCGGCGGCGGTGGTAGTGGTGGTGCTGCTGCTGTTTGTGGTGGTGGTGCTGGCGCTGCTAGTGGTGCTGATGGTGCTGGTGGTGCTGGTGGTGCTGGTGGTGGCGGTGGCGGTGGTGGTGGTGGTGGTGGTGGTGGTGGTGGTGGTGGTGGTGGTGGTGGTGGTGTTGGTGGTGTCGGTGGTGGCGGTGGCGGTGGTGGTGGTGGTGGTGGTGCTGCTGGTGGTTGTTGCTTTTATTGTTGCCACTGCTACCGCGGCTGTTGTTTCTTGCTGCAGTTGTGTGCTGCTGTTGCTGATGTGATTGCGGGCGTCGTAACCGAAGTCGTGGGCTCTTGTCGTCATCTTCGTCGAGGTCATAATGGTTGGATTTCTCGTGTCACTTGGTATACTATCCGTGCTGGGCTCCAAGCTGCTTTGGGCCCGACGATCCAGTCTGATGCACGACCTACTGCAACACCCCCTGAAACCTAACAAAGCTCTTCAGACATTCACTAAAGCAATCGGGGCCCCCACCTCTGCATGGTTTTCAGGGGCATCTGGGACGCCTTCATCTGGAACAGCCGCCGCTGCCTCCTTAGCATGCTGTTTTTGTTGTTGCTGGTGGTGGTGGCAGCGGTGGTAACTGTAGTTGTTGTTGCCACGTCTACCGCGGCTTTAACAAAGCGCTTCAGAAATTCAACAAAGCAATCGGGGCCCCCACCTCCGCATGGACCTCAGGCGCATCCGGCATACCCTCGTCGGGCACAGCCGCCGCGGCCTCCGCCTTGCTTGTGCTGATGCATGTGGCGAAGGTTCGCGCGGACGATTCAGACTAAGACGGCTTGGGCCTTGGGTCTACGCTTTCCGGCTCAGAAGTTTAATCGGGATTTACGCAGGCTTTCCAAAATCCAAGAAACTGCAGAGATGCTAGGTTTGGGATGGTCTGGGGATCAGTGCGAGGGCTTTGACCATGGCTTCAAAGGGTCCTTCTTCTTATGCGTCTTATTCGTCTTCTTGGTGGTCCTGGCCGTGAATGTGCTTGTGCATGTGCTTGTGCTTGTGACTAGCATACCGTTGTGATGGCTCTTAGTATTGTTGGTGCTGGCCCTTGTTGTTGCCGCTGTTTGCTGTTGCTGTAGTTGCTGTTGTTGAAGTCATTTTCCTCCTCGTCGTTGCAGCTATTGTGGTCATCATCTTCGCGGCCGTTGCCGTCGTCGATATCATTGCAGGGCTCCAAGATGCTTTTAAGCGCGATGACCCGATCTAACGCACGACCTACTGCAACACCCCCTGAAACCTAGCAAAGCCCTTTAGACAAAGCAACCGGGGGCCCCACCTCTGCATGGACCTCAGGGGCATCTGGCATACCCTCATCCGGAACAGCCGACGCCGCCACCTTGCGGGTGCAGGTGCACTCAGTGCATGTTCGTGAAGGCTAGGGCCAAACCTGTGCGTTCCTGTGTGGGATTTAAACAGGGGCTTCATAGGGTTTAGGATTTAGGGTTTATAGGGTTTAGGGTTTTGGGATTCAGACAGGGCTTCCTAGGGTTTAGGATTTGGGAGTTTCCGAAAA
Source organism: Symbiodinium sp. CCMP2456 (assembly GCA_905221635.1). Classification (NCBI taxonomy): domain Eukaryota; class Dinophyceae; order Suessiales; family Symbiodiniaceae; genus Symbiodinium; species Symbiodinium sp. CCMP2456. The sequence continues at coordinate 13,382 of CAJNDV010031059.1, read as the reverse complement.
TAGGGGACCCTAATATAGTACCCTAAACAGTAGGATCCTTATTGCAAGGACCCCCAAATAAGGTACCCTAATTTTCGGAAACTCCCATTTGTTGTTTAGGGCTTAGGGTTGTCTTAACCAGGAAACTTCACGGCAGTCAGGGTTGGGGTTTAGGGCTCAGGGGCTTTCTGGTCAAGATTTCCTGCTCTGACTTTTGATTTCGCATGTGCAGATCTAGGGTTTAGGGTTTAGGGTTTAGGTTTTTCGCATGTGCAGATCTGGGAGCTAACTTCTCTCAACCGGTACAACAACTTACGGTCCCACTGCAACTTGTTGAGAATGCTGTACTAAACTATACCGTACTATGCCGTACTAATACTTTACTATTACTATATTATATTATACTATGCTATACTCTACTATGCCATACTCTAGCAACTATACAAAACCATTCGGTTCAGGGGTACCCATATGAGGGATCCCGCCCAAACCATGATAGTAATTCCTACGATCGAAACCCTACCTTCTACCATGAAATTCTAGACTGTGAAGTAACCAGGGAGAAAAAAGTATAGACTTTAATTTCATAATGGTTCCTTTAAGGAACAGGTACCGCAAAAAAAGTACTAAAGTATGGTACTCCAGAACCCAGAATTAGGTATTTGGAAGGTCCGTCTGGTGTTTGCTGTGCCAAAACCTCACAAAAACCCAGAGGCTCCATGTACCCATAGAGCATAATACTCAGGCCTTATATCTAGGTACTTAAGGCCTATGTACATACTATATTGGTACATGGAGCCTTGGGGGAATACATTTCTGAGCTGGCTCCTCGGGCATCTGCAACAGGGGGTCAGGCGCCGCGTGTCATTCTGTCATTAGGGTTTAGGGTTTAGGGGTTTAGGGCCAGGGTTTAGGGTTTAGGGTTTAGGGTCATCCTTATCACTATTGTTGTAATTACTTTTACTACGATTCTCACGATGATCAGCATTATTACGGTTATTAAGATACTGTATTATTCTCGCACTATCATTATTCACATTAGCTTTATAATTATGACTCCGACCCTTATGATTCTGATTATGACTAGTATTCCTACTGCTGCTATTGCAATTCGATGATTCCGAAGGCTACTATCATTCATTGTTACTACCCGCTGGCATTACTAGATTTACTATTATGTCTGCTTCTTCTCCTACTACTACTACGACTACTACCACCACCACCACCACCACCACCGCTACTACTACTGCTGCCACGATGAAGTATTTCTACTCTCGAGGTTCCCAATTGACATGTGGTGCTACGATTCTAAACCACAGGGCCCATGTGCACAGTTGGTCAAACACTGAAGCGTCTGCAAGGTTGACAACAGGTGGGAGTTCCCGAAAGTAAGGAGTATCATATTTGGGGGTCCTTATAATAAGGATCCTACTATTTAGGGTGCTATATTAGGGTCCCCTGTTTTCGGAAACCCCCAGGTGTCTTGGCCCTGAACGAAGGCTTTCTAGTATCCGGAGCTTCGCACCCAGCAAAGCACTTGCGAAACGTAAAGACAACGTTCAATTTTGTTCAGGCTCTTTACACCGCCCCTAAACTAGAAGCCCCCTGTGACGCAACAAAAACTGCGGTGTGTGTGAGAACCCCTTCAACTTATACAACAATCAATCCTCGGGAACAGCCAATTAAAACACACAGACACACAGCAGGCAGACCCCCTGTAAGGGTTTAGTATGAGATTTTTTCCTAAACCCTAAACCCTATAAACCCTATAAACCCTATAAACCCTATAAACCCTAAACCCTATCCACAAACTTTCAACGTGCATTCCGGATGATTGGTGCTGGGATTGCCTATACTTCGCCTTGTGGCTCATGCGCATTAGGTGAGTGATGTTACCACTTTCTGTTAGCTAGTGTAAGCCCTAAACCCTAAACCCTAAACCCTAACCTAAACCCTAGCGCTAGGCCCTGAAACATGCCTCTTCAAGGTTCAGGGTTTAGGGTTTAGTCTTCTGGAATTCAGCACTCTGAGCCCTAAACGCTAAGCCGTGCCTTTTCGACTTCGTTGCTGGCAGACACCGGTGCAGGAACTGCATCGTCGTGGCGACTGTTAAGCACCTAGAGGGTCAAACCCTACCTTAAAGGAAACTACAGGTGGGGAGTTTAGGGTATATAGGGCTTCTATAAGGCTTCTATCAGGTATATAGACCTTCTACAAGGCTCCTATAAGGGTAACTACCCACCTGAAAATGTCCTAGACTACCCCTTTTATAAGGTACCTCGTTTTCTGGTTAAGATCGAGTTTATACAATATAGACTAACCGTACCTCTTAACCCCCTTCGCCCAGTAAGCGCACGGTGGTTTCACCACCAAGCAGATCTTCTATGCATTACATGTCAACTCATCGTTACATAGAATAAGTTAAAGAACACGATATACGACACTGTACTCTAATCTACTATACTATACTGTACGGTCATATAATGCAAGGTACCATAACATGGCATTGCATAATCTACTGTTCTTATTCAAGCTATTCTAATACGAACATGGTTATCGCTCAACACAACATAAAATGAAATAGCATAGCACACGTGATATCTAACGTCTAGTCTTACATGATTTAGCCTACTATTTGCCTAAAAAAGGTAGTATAAGCCATTATGTCTAATATACTGTGATGCTGCGCCGCCCTCGAAAAGCTTGCTGATCATATGAAGTTGGGCTTGTAAGCAACGGGCCCTTGGTGAGAGTATGCAGAGCTCCCTGGGTATGGCGAGTCTTTCATTTTTGGGAATAACAGATAAAGCTCGCTGAATCTCGGCACCAGAGGGATTTAGCCTTCGGCGTGGTGCTTTGGGCAGATAGCATACCACACAATTCCATACTGTACTATACTATGCTGTACTATACTATACGTCACTATACTATACTACATTTTTATACCAATACTGTACTAGACTATACTACAAACACCATACTACACTATAGACTATAGTATACTGTAGCTTTACTGTCATGTAGTGTTGAGGCGAGCAGGGCTTTGAGGCATTATCCGGCGTTTCACAGCCAAGAATAGCCACGCTGACTGCCTACCTTGGGTGGAGGACACGGGATCCTACCCGAACCGGGTATCTCAGGCGTTCTCCTGTTGCGCGTCAGCTAAACTCAACTCAAAGAAACCTGAAACCTTCGTCCCCAGCCCTAGAACCTTGGCCCCCTTCCGGTGATTTCATAAATATTGAGCATAAGGAGGCTGAGGGTTTAGGGTTTTAGCAGCTGCATGCTGCCTCCACCTGCATCAAGCTGCGCGGACCCCGGCGCTTTGGAGTGCAGGGTGCCTGAGGCCGAAACGAGACCCAAAGAGCCCAATGCCCCTTATTGTTTAGGGTTTAGGGGTTCGGGTTTAGGGTTTAGGGTTTAGGGTTTAGGGTTTAGGGTTTAGGGTTTAGGGTTTAGGGTTTAGCCCCCAATACCCCTTAAATAAGGAATAGGCCTTAAACTATAGGGGCCTCAGTATTATATGATTCAAAGTAAACTCCTTAATGAAGGGGTATTGCGTTCTCGGGGGATGCTTGGGGCTAACGGCTCAGAGGGTGTTACATTTTGTTACAGGGTTTGGGGCTTTTGGCCTAAAAGCTTTGCCGAAAGGTCTAAGTACTTATATGGTAGATACTTTGGGGCCCAAAATATATCTACTAGATGCGTACTTAGACCCTTTGGGTTTTGGCAAGATTCCGCAGGTTAGCGTCTATTTGCGTTAGGCCTCGGCCTTCGGTTTCGGGAGTGAAGCTTGGCGTTAGGGCTGCAGGCTGCCTACAGGGGCCTCGACTATGCAACCAGTTCCGGGTTGCCCATGATTACCCCAAAGGGTCTAGGTACCCACCCATATAGTAGATATGTTCGGCCCCAAAGTATCTACCATATAAGTAGTCATATAAGTACTTAGACCCTTTGGGTACATCGCATAGTTGTGGGATTTGTAGCCAGGCAGGATACATCACTTTCGGAACCGTTCCGCCAAGCAGGGTTTGGGATTGTTGGTCAACAGACAGCTGAGTGCAGTCTCGAAGGCTGGGCAACCACGCAAGCTCGAAGTACTAGCAGGGATGAAACTAACGAATACAGACAACCTGAAATTTACCCTAAACCCTAAACCCTAAACCCTAAACCCTTAACAGGTCTTTCAACTTAAACCTCAGAGGCTGTTGAGCAGGTCCGTGCAGCCTGAACCTGAGGCGACTTGACGGGGTATGAACCCTGAACCCTAAAAACCCTGGTTTAGGGTTTAGGGTTTAGGGTTTAGGGTTTAAGCCCCCAAAAACCCTAAATCCCAAACCCTAAAACCCTAAGCCTTAAACCCCCAAACCTGAAACCCTAAACCCTAAAGCCCTAAAACCCCGACCCCTCTACCCTCCTCTTAAGCTTCAAGCCACGGGCACTGGTAAAACTCTTGGGCTACGTAATGCAAGAAGAGGATCCCCCAAGGGTTTTTTTGGGTTTAGGGTTTAGGGTTTAGGGTTTAGGGTTTAGGGTTTAGGGTTTAGGGATCCCCCAAAAGTTTCGGGGTTAGGGTTTTTTTAGGGTTTTGGGGTTTGGGGTTTAGGGCTGTTTGGGTTTTAGTGTTTTGGGTTTAGGGTTTTAGGTTTTGGGGTTGAGGGTTTAGGGTTCTGGCGGTTTAAAATTTAGGGTTTTGGGGTTTTGGGTTTTAGGGCTTTGGAGTTTAGGGTTTTGGGTTTTGGGGTTTAGGTTTTGGGGTTTTAGGTTTAGGGCTTTAGGGCTTTGGGGTTGAGGGTTTAAGGTTTAGGTTTTGGGGCTTAAGGTTTTAGGCTTGGGGGGTTTAGGGGCTTGGGTTTTAGGGTTTTGGGTTTTTGGGTTTAGGGTTCTGGCGTTGAGGGTTTTGGGGTTTTGGGGTTGAGCGTTTAGGGTTTTAGATTTTGGGGTTTAGGGTTTTGGGGTTGAGGGTTTAGGGTTTTAGGTTTTGGGGTTTAGGGGTTTGGGTTTCAAGGTTTTGGGTTTTGGGTTTTGGGGTTTAGGGTTTTGGGGTTGAGGTTTGGGGGTTTTGGGGTTGAGGGTTTAGGGTTTTAGGTTTTGGGGTTTAGGGTTTTGGGGTTGAGGATTTAGGGTTTAGGGTATGGTTCACAAGTATGATCCTTACCAGGGTAACGGGGTCTTTAATCAGGGGTCTGCATGAAGCTTCCAAGAATCGTGATCCGCAGTAGATCACAGAAGCCCCAACCCGAAACCCTGTACCCAGCGATGGACCCCGGACCCTCCCCCAACCGCTGAGGTTTAGGGTTTAGGGTTTAGGGTTTAGAACCAAAAAAGCTACACCCCTCATCCTTAAACCCCAGATCACTAGACCTACGGCTACCTTGCCTCTTCCAAGGCAGAGTTCGGATCATCGTGCTTTGAGACAGCCTGCTGGTGCTTCAATAGACTCAACGCGGGTTCTACTATATTATAAGGGCTCCTTGCAAAGTTCTAGAAGGGGTCTACAGAAGAACCCTAAACCCCAGCCCCTAGACCCATCTACAGAAGGGTCTATCAAAGGTCTGGAAAGGTTCTGTACGCGGTTCAGCATTAACGGCTTCGGGGTTTGACGGCTTCGGTTTCACAATAATAAGGGTTAGGGTGGGGGCCGCTGGGTTAACCGTCATGGTTGGGGGATATTTGGGGGATACGGTTTAGGGTTAGCGGTTCAGGGTGTAGGGTTAACGTTTCAGTGTTTAGGGTTTAGGGTTACTTAGGGTTTATAGGGTTGAGGGATACCATTTACCAGCGTAATGTCTAACTTTCGGGACTCTGGTACAAGCTTCAAAGAGGACAATCGCCACAATCGCCAAGCCATCCTAGCACCGTTCCGGTATATACGATGCAGGCACATGGACCCGGGAGTAGTCTGTTTGCAAAGCTGTATCGCATTTTTCTACAATTTTCAATTAAGAGCATACGTACGTTCCCAAAGACGAAAATGCCCCTGGAGTCACTAAAAACATGCCCTAACGCCCGAAACCCCATATATTTAAAACCCCAAAACCCTAAAGTCCAAAACCCTCAAAAACCCTAAAGCCCAAAACCCTAAATTCAAAATACAATAAAACACGAAAGCCCAGAACCCCAAAAACCCTCAAGCTCTAAAGCCCCAAAACTCTAAAACCTAAAGCCCTAAACCCTAAAACTCTAAAAGCCCTAAGGCCCTAAACCCCTAAACCCCAAAACCCTAAAACCCTATAATCCAGAACTTAAAACCCTAAACCCCAAAACTCTAAAGCCCTAAACTCCAACACCCCAAAACCCCCCAATCCCCCAGACCCCGAAAACCCCAAACCCCACCCTAGACCCCTAGACTCTATAAACCCTGAAGCCCTCAAGCCCTAAAGCCTAAAGCCCAAAACCCTAAAGCCCTAAAACCCTAAAGCCCTAAAGCCCTAAAACCCAAAAGCCCTAAACCCCAAAAACCCTAAAGCCCTAAACCCCTAGACCCTATAAACCCTAAAGCCCTAAAGCCCACACCCTAAAACCCTATAAACCCTAAAACCCTATAACCCCTTAGAGCCCAAACAACTAAAACCCCATAAACCCTTTAAAATCCCAAACCCTAAACCCCAAAACCTAAAACCCCCAAAACCCCAAGCGCTCAAAACCCAAAAACCCTAAACCCTCAACTATAAACCCTAAAACCCTTAAATGATAACCGAAAACCCTAAACCCTAAACCCTTTAAACCCTGAAAAAACCCTAAAACCCTAGACACTCAACCCTAAACCCTAAACCCTAAAACCCTATAAACCCTTTAAAAACCCCTAAAGCCCTTTAAACCCCTAAAACCCTAAACCCCTAAAAGACAACGCCTGCTGCGCTTTGCCGTCGAGCGCCTTCAGGGCGGCCTCGAGGCCTTGCGCAGTCGCGCCGGCGTAGGTCATAGGGTCTTAAGGGTTTAGGGTTTAGGGTTTAGGGTTTAGGGTTTATTGGGTACAGGGTACAGGGTTTAGGGTCTTAAG
>CAJNDV010031058.1:38670-51687 GCA_905221635.1 Symbiodinium sp. CCMP2456 | reverse complement strand
CCACACACACACACACACACACACGCACACGCACACAGAGACACACACACACACAGACACACGCACAGACAGACACACACAGACACACACACACACACAGAAACACACACACACACAGACACACAGACACAAACACACTCCCATGATGCAGCGCAGTGTGACAACGAGCTTCCGCCTGTTTCAGTTGCTTGGTGTCCATCCGCTCCATCAGCAGTCTTGCGTTATCGATCTGCTCGAGCTGCTCTGCCTGTATAGTTAGTCATTGGCTTGAGTGTGAGTTGGGTCTCCAAAGATCGGCAGGCCATCTTGAGAAACCTCAGCTTGCTACGCTACCGCCTTCCTAGCTGAAGCTTTTCCTAGCCCTGCAGGCCCTGCAGTGCTGTCAATGCAGCTGCCGAGGCCATAATATGAAGCTGTTGCCCTGCGATGCTGGCGGTTCATCCTGGGAAGACGATGCTTGGTATGACCGGCCAGGCTATCCGCCGTTGGAGGGTTGTTGGATACATCCACCATGTGGAGACTCCCGGCTGCCCGAAGTATACTTCTGCGAAGATTGCGAGAAAACGAGGAATGAGCCGCCTCCTGTAATGTACGTGGGTTCTGGTACTGACGCCCACGTGCAACTCGAAGCAAGTTTTCCTGAGCGATTGTGTCGGATCGTCAGAACGAGGCAGACGTGGAGCTTGGAAGCCTTGACCCCCAGATGGCAAGTGCAGGTGCAATCAAGTGGGATGAGCGGGAAGCGTGAGACTCTCGATGTTGGCCGACCGAGAGGCTTACAGCATGGAGACGTCATCTATTTGTCCACGCCACCGACTGCCCAAGCTTCGTATTCGTTTTACCTTGCGGTCTCGGAGTTACAAGAAGCGAGCTTCCCCAATCGCTATCCGGCTCGATTTCCCTACCGGTCCTCGTTGCCAGAGGCACCCGAAGCACCCGAGGAGCTGCGCCGCCTGGCCTGGCAAACGGATCAGATGCGGCGGCGCTCGGAGCAGGACCAGGTGCGCGTGGCGGATTGGTCCAACTTCTCCCAGTATGTTAAGCAGCACTACCTGGAGCATGGAATTCACTGCACATCCTGGAAGATTTCGGGCCGGGGTAAGCCCTGTGATCCCAAGCCTGCGAGCTTTCAGCCACGACCTTTGCCCCAATGGATTTGCGAGCTCTTGGCCGAGGCGCCAGGAAGCCGCGAGCCCTACGCGAGCTGCCTGGCGGCTTCGGGGAGCCCCATAAGACCGCAGCTGCAGGAAGCTGCTGTGGAAGTGGGCTACCGTGTCACTGATGGCGCCGATGTCGCTGCAGCTTCAGAGGCCGCACCAAGCCAGCCAGAAGAAGTGGTTTTGGAGGAGACCAATCCACTCTTGCTGCAGCCGATTCAGGATTGGTTAGAGTCCGTGGACGACGATGGGTTCTTGCTTCAGTATTATGATCAGATTGTCGCAAACTTCGATTCTTTGAAGCAAATCCATGATGTCTATTTTCGTGATGGCTATTTGGATGGGCGATTCTTTCTGGCAGCTGGTGTAACCAAGCTTGGGCACAAGAGGATACTGCAGAAGTGGTTCCGGGACCACTTCACATGACTGCGTCATGAAAACATGCATTCGATTGCCTTCTGATTCACAGAACGTTCTATCCCTGCCGTGAATTGCCGGCCTTGCAATCATGCCTGTAGCCGGCATGAATGTGGACTGGGCTTTTCTCTGAATCATCGGCTTAAGACGTGTCATGAAGTTGCCGGCTTAGTGCGCCTGCTTGTCACCTGCTAGTGTTAGTACTTCCTAGCTTGCGTATGAAGCGTATGGACCGCACAGGAGTGAAGGACCCATGAAAGACCCATACAACTGGAGCAGCGCATGATGTTAGTAGACTAGACTTTGGGAAGAACAGGCGACACAGTTGTAGAAAGTCGTCACCTAGCCAGCTGCAATGGAGACTGGTTGGGATCCTTTTGGTGATCCTGCCGATGCTGACATTGATCCTCCTGCCAAAATCAAGAGCGCCGAACGTACCGTGGACGCGAATGCAGGCGGTGTGGCGACATCGCTGTCGGTCGAGACCGTCCACGATGCTCCTTTGGACCCCTGGAATGACCTCACCTTTGTTTCGTTGGTGCAAGAGGCAGCCAAAGAAGTTCAGGAACAAACAGAGGCTAATCTCAGATTTCTGGCTGAAAAGCAGGCAGAGGAGGAGCAGAGGCAGTTGCAAAAGGAAGCCCGACGTCTGAAGCTCGAGCAACAAGCGAGGGAGTTGGCAAAGCTCAGCCTTCCGGAGCGCCGGCAGAAGCTCAGAGAGCGAGAGGCCTACACCGAGTTTGCGATGGAAGCGATTCAGCAAGCCCCAGCTTTTGTGGCAGCAAAAGCCCAGCGCAAAGCTCGATCCAGGGAGCTCGAAGGGCTTCCGCAAGATACCGAGGCAAAGCTAGTATCCCCCAACAAAGTCTTTAGCGTACAGGTTCCTGTCGCTCCCTAAAACGACAGCACTTCCCCCAGGTGGCTTTGGGAAAGGCTGCAGCAGAGATTGCTGCAGCTAACATGGGTGTGAAAATCAACTTCAAGACCAAGGCGGAGGCAGGGGGCTTTGAACAATTTCGGATATTTGAGAGTCTTTAGACAAGGGTTTTCCGGGTTAGGATGGGCCCCCACCCCCTTGGACAGCTTTGACTGACTAAGTTTGCTTTTTCTTTGCCTTGGCGTTGCGAAGGCCAGCTGCCCAATCGCCTTGCTGTTCCCGGATCAGAACTCCAAGAGCTTGAAGATGCTGAGGGGCTTGCAGGAGCCAAGGGGAGCCGAGAAAGCGCGAGAAAACCCGCTTCTTTCTCTGGCCTTTTCTTCTCTCCTCTGGAAGAGGAGCTTCCGGGAGCGCGGCGCCTGCGCGAGGCGGCGCGGGCGGTGCTCGAGTTCGACCCGCTCGAGGGCCCGGGCTTCCAGGGCTTCTACGAGCTCCTCCGCGGCCCCGAAGGTACGGTTTTTGGGGAGTGAAGTTGAGACGTTGGGCAGTCGGAAGAGGTGGGGTGAACAACTTGGTGCGAGGCTGGCTGGAGCACACTCAGTACTGTCACGGCCTCATACTGTGCGACACGCAGCTGCGAAAGCGGTCAGAGCCGAGGCCAGCCAGTGATGTACATCACCCAGCTCGCGGCTGTCGAGAAGCTTCGGGACCTGCAAAACCGACCTCCAACAAAGCGCACCACCAGTTTTCCCAGCCATGCTGCCCGCGACGCGTGTCCGGAGGACAAGAGGCCCGCGGCCTTGGAGCGCTGCAAAGCCGTCGCGGGGCTCTCGCTCGGAGACTTCGCGCCTCGGCGGCGAATCGGAGCGCAGAGCGCGGCGCGAGCACGAAGCTTGAAGCGAAGGCGATAGCTCTGCTCGCTCCGAGGCCGCGCTGACCTTCGCCGGGGTCTGGGACTTCGAGACCGGGTTGCGAGCTGTGCAGCTCCGAGGGGAGCTCATGGAGGCGCGTTTCGTCTTCAACGCTTCCCCTTCCCCGAGCGGCCCGAGCGGGGAGCTCCGAGGCGGCGATGCTGGAGAGTCCCCAAGCAGCTCTAGCGGTGGCCGGCCTGAGTCAGGACTCCGGGCCAGATTTCGTTTCTATCACAGCGCCCGCGAGCGGCCGTCAGGAGACCGTGGAAGGCCTCTGCGTCGATTGCAGGAAGCATCTGGGCAAGACTTGAAAGGCGCTGTGTGAGGATTGCGGTGGGCAGCTTACTCAGGCCTGGCGAGGTCTGCGAAATTTCGCAGCGACTCTTCGCCGACGGCCGGCGATTTCTTGATATTTCTGGGCAGTTGTCGCATGTCTTGCGATTTCTTCGCGTTTGCTTCGCAGGTTTTCTTTGCGCGGGCTCTGATGCAGCTGTTGAGCGTCTGCTCCAGCGTGCACGGAGCACCAGGGGCTGCAAGCAGGCGTGGCATGCGTGGCAGTGGCGGCAAATCGTTGCCAAACTGCAACGAAGGTCCAGCAAGTGCTGGTCGGAGCCCAGCTCTGTGCACGGCTTCATGCAGTGACTTACAATCCTTCAAGGCCGGGGCGTGCCACACGTCGATGATGGCGGAGGCCAGGATGCAGATGCCGGGTGCTCGGAACGAGGCCTGACACCTCTTTGCCTCTCCTTCCTCCTTCCGAAGCAAACCGAGGCTCGACTTCCTGCAAAGCTTCGCAGGGAGTCTGCAACCCCCCAGGCCCCTCTCTGTGAGCTGAAAGGACATGAAAGGAGTCGGCTGCTCGTGTGACCCACGTTGGGCACAGGATCGACGTGTACCTGAGTTGCGGCACGAAGGCGTTTTCTGGAGCTTCCGCTTCTGCACTCTGTCTGGGTTTAAAGTCTGCGAGGTTGCGGCTGGCAGCTCTCCCGATTGGGCCGCTCTCCTGGCGGATCAGTTGCTTGCACAGCAACTTAACGACTAGCCTCGAAGTGGTTCAAGGTGCTCGTCCGAGTCCTTCGCCCCCTGATCCTCTGCTTTGTTGTGCTCCGTTCGCTAGGCTGACGCAGCCCGCAAACTGGATGGACTCGGTGGTTGCCATGCTCAAGGCTGCTCCACCTGAAGAAGCAGATCATGTCTGTGACACTACGGAACACCGGAGCTTGGCATCGGAGCGCACAGGACGGCCTCGGCGAGTTCTACGAGTGTGGTCCGCGCTTCCCCCTGCTTTGCGTTGAAATGTCAAGCCGCGTCGGTTCTTCGACCGCTGAGGCTCAATCAGTTGAAGGGCATCATGAAGAGAATAGATCCGATGGCATACAAGGACAGCAGAGAGCCAGTCACCTTCAACACCGTTTTTGAAGGGCTCGAGCCACACTTCGACGTGGCCAGGCCACCATCGCTTTGGACGTGTACAGCCTCAATCCTCAGTCTTTGCTTTCGGCTTTGTTGGAGTCGTTGAAGAGCAGTCTAAGAGGTTTGTAAGTGCGAGTGGTGAGATGGCGCACCTGATGCCTGAACCGTAGCTTCGAACTTTGTCAGGTGAAGAGTGGCAGATGCGGCCGGCAGGCAGTTTGCCCCCACGCTGGGCACCGTGGCTGCATCAAGAGCTTGTCGGCAGTTCAGCTTCAAGCCGGGCATGTGGTCACAAATGGGAAGAAGACTGCTCGAATCGTCTCATCCAGAATCGGTTTATGATGTTGTATCCAACATACAAGCACAACCCCTCCCCACCAACCGATCATCCTGCGCTTTGACAAGCCTAAGGGCGAGGGCCCGCCAGCAGCGTCTGCAGCTGACTTGCTGGCGGTTGGTGCTATGCCGGTGCAGCCCTCAAAGCTGGACTTCGCGAGCACTCTGTCACGCGTGCATGTAAGGCTACAGCGCGAAATAGATTGAAATGCAGGGCAGGCACCCCCGCGCAAACCCAGAAGCTTGGAAGAAGGACGACTCCCTGCTCTTCAATTACGACGCTCGCGACGATCAACACACGAACTCAGGTTAGACTCCCTGGACCGAGCTGCGAGGCCCAGGCCTCTCGCTGGGGTGCTTCGCCTTCCTCTCTCTTTCCTTCCTTCCTCTTGTAATATCTGTAAGGCACGGGGCGAGGCAAATTCACTCACAGATGTCTGAGTCTGCCTGCCTTTCGCCTGGTTTTGCCAGGTTGAGGGGAGTGCTTGATGCTTGGGAAGCTGATCCGAACTGGAGCTGCCTGAGCTTCTCCAACCTGACCCCAGCTTCTTGGCCCTTCCCGCCACCAGCGATGGGAAGGACCCCCAAGACCTCTAACAAGACGGGTCCATGCGGCGGCTCTTGAAGTTCCCCTGTCTCTGTGAAATCAGACGGGAGAACCCGAGTGCCGTCTTGTGTGCATCCGGATCTTGCAAAACGGCCGTGAATTCTTGGGGTTGCAGACGGAAGGAGGATCTGGTCCTTGCACCAACAAGTCTGTCAGGTCTCTGAATTGCAGTTCAGGCATCGTCGACGGAGATCTTTTGTCCAGCCACGTGTGTCCTGGATTCAGCTGATGGATGCAGAGTGGGAGCCATGTTACAGCAGATCACAGAATGCCGCTCAGAAGAAGCCGAATCGCACGTTCGCCATCTTTCCGCCGCTGGTTTCCGTCGTATACAGTAGTAGCTATTCCTCACAACAAGGTCAATGCCATTTTTGCCTTCTGTGACCAGATCCCGACATTTGTTGCCAGCTTTTTGAATGAGGCTGACCCGGGTGTAGCACAACGTAAGGTGAACGGTGCATGATAGAGCGTAGGTTTGCTCCGTGATGGACCATGCAGCGTCCGGGTGTGGACGGGCCGCGCCGGCCGTCCATAGATCTCAGCTCGACGGCTGTGGAACGGGCTACCGCCGGCATCTCGCTGGAGGTTCTCTACGGCTTTGGCTCGGGCAAGAACCTCCGGGATGCGGTCCTCTTCGGTGTCTAGTCACAACTAACGGTTTTATCACATATCCTCTTGGCTCCTCATGTGGGCAGCTCAAGGTGACATCGCTGGGCAGTACCTGGCGCAAGCAGTAGGGCGACAGCTGGCTTTCCGGCACCTCCTCGGCGAGGAGGCTGATGACTCTTCGTGAGGTGTCGGCAACCTGGCAGTTGCCGGCAGGTCAGCTTTGCGGCGGAGAGCTGTGACGTTGATGCCGGGGCCTTGGGCAGAGAAAGAACGCTGAGTGAGAAGAGCCAAATTCGCAGCTGCACTTGAGGCGATCACGGCCTGTGCTGCCTCGTGCAGCCGTTCATTTCTGGCAGTCTGCCAGGTTTGCAGACCAAGCCGGTCTCAGGTTTCGATTTATGAGCTGGGACCGGTGGCCAGCAACCGGCCGGTGCAGACCTTGCAGGACCTCAGTGCAACTGCTGTGCTTCGGGTGATATGGGCATCATAGTCCTAGGAGCTTGCTTAGCTGGCTTAGCTTTCTGTTTGAGGAGCTGAATGGTCGGGATGGCCCGGTAGGGCGGATTACTGCCGTGGCATTCTCTTCTGCCAGCAGGGCAAGCGGAGTTCCCGAGGATGAAGCCTCCAGGCCATGCCAGATCTTGACACAAGAGGGATCGGAAGTCGGTTCAGATTGTTGTTGGGACGTTGGGTTCGCTCGTGGCGTCAAGCTTCCCAGGTGTGCATTTCTTTGGCTTGGGTTTTGTTCGACCCGTCAGCCTTCTGTCTCTGTCTCCCCCTCTCTCAGCCTCAGCTCGCAGTCGAGCAATCCGAGAGCCAGGGCCATTGAGCAGTTTCTCGGAGGCTTTTTCATTGCCAGGTACGGCAATGCTTGCTAGACTCTAGACACCCAGGCCTGCTCAACCCTGTCCGAGTGTTGCCCCAAGGGTGCACCGACGATGGATGTGGTGAGACGACACCGAATCCACACCTGCGCCCTGAAGTCTTGCTGTTGAATTCGTCGCCCCGCCCTCTCGTTTCAAGGTGCCCCTCTGATTTTGTTTGAAGAGAGCTTGCACGCCGCCGTTTGGCCTCATAAAGGCTTCCGGCTCCGTGCCGGCTAGTGAAGCCGGACCTGTTCGAAGCGTCCTTGACCCCAGAGCAGAGGTTTGCGGAGCCAGCGAATGAAACAGCATGGTATTGATGCAGACGCCTTTGGATGGTGTTTGCAGGCTGGCGGTGGCTTCCATGGGCTACCATGCCCAAATCATCGTGTTAGACTGGAGGCTCAACGAGATCATCAGCCGTTTCGTACTGCAGGAGGAACTGTCGAGGCTGCTTGACTAGCTGGAGCCAAGCTGACGCTCATCGATCGCAGCGGCTCATTGGGCTTTCAGCTTAGGATCGATTTCAACCCACTGGATTCGGACATGCTGTCCGGCTCCAGCCTGAACTCCTTCGAGATTTTCCTTATGAGGCCAGGCCGCCAGGCCGCCAGGCGAGCTGTCTCCATGGGGCAGTTTTTCGGCAAGTTTGCACCCAGGGACCTTCCATTGGCAGAGGATGGCGAGAAGGAGCAGCTTGAATCCAAAGAGCCCGGGCAGCATCGAAACATAGAGTGAAGCAAGGACGTGAGAAAGGGTTCGAGGTCGGCATTCATACCAGTGCCGTGCAGAGAGAAACGTTGATTTCCACGTGTAATGAACCCAATTTGCTACTGTAGACCTGATCCCGGCAACCAAGCTTGCCACAGCTTGCTACGCCTGTTGCAGGGCGGTAGGTGGGTAGCAGTATGCAGCAGTAGATGTCTTCGAATTGTCGTCGGTCAGGTCAGTCTCATGCACCAGAGTTTACCATTGTGTTTATTGGGTGGTTGATGGCACTAAGGAGATGTTCAAGCTTCAACAGCTCGAGGAGATCCAACCGCATACTTTCTCCATGCACCCCCATACTCGTACTCGTTCCGCCTCATTGGGGTTTCAGGTCTTGATTCCTGGATTTGGCCGTGCTTAGGGCATGCTCGACCTTTGCTGCTCGCTCAGCGCGGCCATGTGTGCAACAGATTTGCTCGGTTTTCTTGGCAGCCATGAGAGTTGATAGTGATAAGCAGCGACACCGCTGTGGTAGAAATGGCTGCAATACACCCGTCCCTGAACACTGTCAACCTTCAGCACGAAAGTCCAGAGTAGGAGCCGGCCTCCCTGCCTTGTCCAGTTCAAGACTCCGTTTCGGCAGTGGCCAAGCAGGGAACGACCGAGTGTTGCTCCTCGTTCGCTTACGCACGGCGGAGTGACATCTTCGCGTGGGCAAGCGAGCAAAGGTCTGGGAGACTGTTACGGAGGCGGAGCCTTGCATGCGGTCTGATCAGCGTGAAACCTGTCAAACTCGAGACTGCAATGAGCCGGTATAGCGAGTGTTTCGTTTATGTTTACGGTTGGAGTGGTGGTGTTATAAGGGAAGAATTTTTCGGGTTTTTCATGGGAGCAGCCGCCGTTCACAGTGTGGAGTGCGGCGTGCGCGACTTGAGGATATGCTGTAGCTGCACTGCAGCTTTGCCAATGCCCTCAAGTTTGAGCGCGATTGGTCGTTGCATAAGCTGAGATGGATACGTTCAGACTCTTGCCCTCTCCCTCCGAGCTTCCGAGCTTTGGGTATCTCAAGGAGCTTGAGGAGTTCGCAGCTGTTTTCACGGATCATGCCTGGTTGGTGCCGGCGCTCCTCGGAAGTGACCAGTTTGGGGATTTGCAGAGCTAGACTCAGCTAGACTCAGCTAGAGAATTTGGGGACGTTGGACCTTCCGGTGCATTGCCTTCTGGACCTTCGAAGTGTCGAAGAGGGCCAACAGACAAACGTGAACATCTTAGGAATGGGCGATTGGCGCTGGCTTCAGAGGAGGCGGACTTGAGTGAACAGAGCGTGCAGCCGTGCCCAACTAGACCAGGGAGCCATCTTCATTGTGGGAAGTGGCTTGGGAATAGAGGACTTGCTCTGAGAAGATGCGGTCGTGCGATGACTGCTGACAAAGCACGCTCGAACAACTGCACAAAAATGTGCCAGGACGCGGAGAACCGTGCTCAGCATCTGGACATGGACCCGGTGCCGGTGGATGCAGTCAGTGTCAGACCACGTGGAATCGCTCTCCCCTTGCTTGCACAGGTGCCATACTTTGTGTGCCGAATTGCCGCCCCCTTTGGACACACGGTGAGCGATCAGCAAGTCTTTGGCATCAGGCGTGCTCTCGAGAACAGGTCATCGTCATCTGTACGAGGCTTTGCAGACTCTGCCGGTTGTTTGCCAGGCCCTTCATCAATGGTTTCGTCGTAGCTGGTGCCAGCAGTCAAGTCGCTGTTTGGCGACTCGAGCAAAACGAGAACGAGGAGCAAGTTTGCACGGCTGTTGATGCATTTACCGTGATTTGGCGTGTGAGACCTGTCTCGTGTGTTTTGTGCGTGTGTGTGGGGACAAGGACGATGCGAATCCGGTTGACATTTTTGCCATTCCAAAGTACGCACACGAGCTTGCCCCAGCTTTCCGCATTGCTGGTGTGTGTGCTCTGTGGTCTTCTTATCGAAAGCAAGCTAAGTTCCTGGCATACGGATGCCGTTTTTCTTGCTCCCTCTGTAATTATATAATATATGTATGCGCTCATATGCACATTGCAATGTACAGCATATGAGTCTGTGAAGCCAGCCAGGGTTTAGCAGCTTGCCGTTGAGTCTTCTGAGAAGCTTCCTGCCCCGCTCGTTCAAGAAAGCCGGCCCAAGTCAGAACGAAGGGCTGTGCTCTTCGAGCACCGCCCTAGGCCGTACCATGGTCTGCTTTGAAGCATCACAGCAACGATGCAAAGACAGTTTCACAAACAACAATGCATGTGCGTGTTTAGTGGCGAAAAGAGTGGCCGACCTGCCAGTGCGTGCTCCGCACTGGTAGCGGAGCCTTTCCGCGACCTCGCTCTGCCATGGCGGCCGACAAGGTGTACTGGAAGGACGATGAAATCGTGCGTGACCGCGACGGGGTTCCACACTACACCGGAGCTCGGCCAGAGCTGATGCGAGAGTATCGCAGGCGAGTGCTGTTTTGCTTCTCGAACTTGGAGGGCAGCGGGGATGATGAAGCGAAGGAGGCCAGAAGCTTGAAGAAAAAGAAGGCTCGCTTTGGAAAGAGGCTTCTCGACAACCTCCACGGTGAAGCCTGGCGAGTCTGTCAGGACCTCCTCGTCAACCCTGAGGCGCTGCGGGCTGAGGACGGCTACAAGGCAGTGCTCAAGAGCCTCCAGAGCATCGAGAAGGTGGGCGTGGTGAAGAAGACCGAGGCCTTTGATGCCTTCTTCGACAAGTGCTTTCGGCGCAGGGGGCAAAGCATAGACCAGTACATCAGGGAGCGCAACGAGAAGTGGAACGCCCTCAAGGACTCAAGGACCTGGCCGACGTGTCGATGACCGACGACCTCCTCGCGTACTTCCTGCTGAGGGGCGTGAACCTGTCCAAGGAGGAGAAGCGCTCGATCTTGCTGGCAAACCAGAGCGACTACTCGACAGCAGGGATCGAGAAGGCCTTGAGGGTTAGCTTCTTCGACTCAGCTTCTTTCTTGGCGTGCGTTCCAACGATATCCGCCTCGCAGTCATAACCTCCAGACGTGGTGCGGGGATTGTCTATACCTCTATCTCAGGCACCCCTTCAAGATCAAAGTCACTGCAGGAGACCTCTTTCGGTGCTGGAGAAGCAGAAGCGGCGACAGGGCTCAAGCTTGGGTTCGGGTCCCGCCACGTTGGGCTCAGTGTCTCGTCGAACTGAGGCACGTACTCAATAACCCTTGTGGCGTTGATCCCGGATGGAGCCCTCGTCCAGGACGGCCTTGCCAACAGAAAATGCGGCATTCCTTAACATAAACTTGCTCATCCGCGGGAAGAAGCCTACTACCCTCAAAAGCTAGGCTGTGTGTACCCTCGCGCGCGCCGCCGCCAGCAGCAAAACCAACCGGGGTCTCTGAGCGAGTAACGCAGGAAAGGGCCTTAGACGACAACGTTGGCGACCTATAAGGTGACGGCCTGCTGCAGTGCCCACAAGCCAGGTGATCTTGCCATCCTGGCTGAGCTCGGCAGGAATGGCATTCACAAGAGGTGCCGTGGCAGCGTTGGCCTAACTTGTCTTATCCAGCTTGATGAGGCAGGTGAGCTTACGGTTGCAGCGGAAGAGGTAGGCTGAACACCTGAACCTTTGCTACCAAACCGGTGGCCTCACAATGCCGCGATGGAGCGCGACATTAGGGAAGAGAAAGAGACCATGAGCCCATTGAGCACGTTGAAGCACCAGGGAAGGACCTCGAACTTACTGGTTTGTGTGCGCAGGAGATGTGCGAGTGCATTGCCTTTGCGATCAACCCCAGTAGGGCCTTCATCTCAGTACCTGCCATGCCTGTCATTCCCGTAACACCCCTGCCAGAACGTCGAGAAAAAGAGCAAGAGCTTAAGCGCGTCTCTGCTCTGAGTGGGTGCGAGGATCTCGCTACAGTCATAGAGTCCGATGAAGAAGCTACCAGACTCGTCGAAGAAGATTTTGACCTTAACGCTTTAACGTGTGCGTTCCACGGCGTACCTAAAGTGGACCTAAAGGCGCCCCAACAAAGGTGGTCTTTGCCATGACAACCAATCTCCTCTCGCGAGCTGAAATGCTTTCGTCTCCACAGCCTCTCTTGAGGCTGTGAGGCAAGCAGCCGCGGCTTTTCGCTTTGTTCCGGTCTGGGACGAGAGCAACCCCAAAGAGTACACGGACGTCCAAGCACAAGCGCGCCGCACAGGAACCAAGGTTCATTTTGGGAAGTTCATGAGCATTACCTCCATCAAGTTTTGGGAGCTTGCCAAGGATCTCCAGAAGGTCAAGGGCCGGAAAGTGTCCGAGGGGACTGCAAAAGACGAGGAGGGCGCTGCTGCGGTCTACAGAGAGTTAGGAGCTAATCCCACCTCTGTTCATGGACTTAACGCCTGCCTAGCTTACGGTAGCTTGCCCGGCAATCAGTCCAGCGTCGCAGACGCCATCAACGCATGTGTGCAGGCTCTGCTCAAGTCCAAGTACCAACCACGGATTGAGCTTCCACCCGAGCTCTGTCCTGCATGGTGCCGACAGTGCTTTGCGCGTCCAGTGGTGCTGCTTTGACGCGTGCTGTACGGACACCCAGAAGTCCAGAAGCAGGCGGACTCTGGGAGAAACACCTTAAGGAGGTTCTTAAGAGCATGGGAGGACAGGAACTGCAGGAATATCCGGGTAACTTGGTTTCCTGAGACTATGCTTCTCCTTCCACCTATGTGGATGATCTTACCCTTTCTGGTCCCCAGGAAGAGCATCAACCATTTTGGGATGACTTGTGTCAGGTTATAGATGTAGAACCTCCCGAACCTGTGTGCAGGATTTTAGGCCGCAGCCGCTGCGTGATCAATGCAGATGCAAGAAGGCACCGAGAATGCTGCCCTGGGCGCATTACAGGGTGCTATGGCATTTGATATGTTTGATTACGCGCAGCAGACCGTAGACTTGTACAAGAGTCTTACCGGACGTAAGGTTCTGGACCATGCTGCCACCCCTTTCGCTCCCGATAGCTCACTACCTCCCAGTCAAGATGAGGTGTCCGGGGAGCTGGCTCCAAACGCGTGCAAGGTGTTATGAAAGCTCTCTGGTTAGGCAGACTAGCCAGGCCCGACCTTGTCAAGCCGATCGG
>CAJNDV010031058.1:26107-37484 GCA_905221635.1 Symbiodinium sp. CCMP2456 | reverse complement strand
GGTCCCAATGTTTTGGCCTCCTATACGTTCAAAACATTGAGACCTCCCAGCACTTTCGCAGGCCAGGATGCTCAAAACAATGAGAGGTCCCAATGTTTTGAGGGTTTAGGAGCCCAAAGTCCTGTAAGGTCCCAATAAAACCAATGTTCTGGGGGTCTTGGGAGGGCGAGCCCAAGGACCCCCACAGCATTGGTTTGGTTTTATTGGGACCTTGCATGGTTTTGTGCTCCTAAACCTTCAAAACATTGGGACCTCTCCGCACTTTCGCACGCCAGGATGCTCACAAATGTTTTGACCTTCTATGCGTCCGCAACATTGGGACCTCTCAGCACTTTCGCACGCCAGGTACTCAAAACCATGAGAGGTCCCAATGCTTTGGGCCCTTACATCCCCAACACATTGGACCTCTCCACACTTTCGCGCTCCAAGAAAGCGAAAGCCATGAGAGTGTTCAATGTTTTTTTGGGCCCCCCATACCACCAAAACATTAGGACCCTCTGCACTTGTGCTCTCCCATATATTAGCTAGCTGATGTTCAGTGGATTCTGCGACTACGACCAACTATTGCCTTACCAAGAAACGGAAACAGATTGGTGTTCGTTCAAAATTTCATGTTCACATAAACCTTATGCAATATTCTTAAGTATATCGCACTGAGTTTTTAATTTGTCGTATTCGAACACCAAAATGCTGAAATAGCTTATCTGCGCATTTAGTCAACCGGAAATCTTATGTAACATATACTTGACCCGGGTGTTTTCGTGATGTGACTGTCGTGTATCTTTTGCACATAGCTTTTGTTCAAATACATCATAATTACCACTCCAATCATGCTCAATTATTGAGCAAGCACTAAACCTCTATTTGGTGGAATACTCGTTTGGCATTTGAGTAGTGATGGCTGCATGTTCGCTGTCGCTCATTGAAACTCCAATCTTATACGGTTTTGTGTAACGTATAGTATTTACGTCGTATTCAGAACATGCAGCACTTTTATAAGTTTGTACAATATTTAAATTCCATCTAAATACTATCTTGGTGCCCCATTCGATGTTCTGAGCCGAGTTTTCCTGCTTATAGTATGGAAGTATCATATTACCTGTAGCTATTCAGTCTATACCCAACGAACATGTGATGTTCACATACAGCTTAAACAATATTTCCACTGTTATATGGTTCCTTGAGATCTCTAACCCAAACGCTATTTCATCGTCCAAATATTTCATTAAAATGTACATAACGAAGTTTTCGTAGTGTTTCAGTTATGCATACGTCATTCCATGGCGTACTCGTTATTCAATAGTTTTGGCGCATTGACGTGTTATTGTTGGTATCTCGTGTCAATGAAAGAAGTTGTAATCACTGCTGAAGAAACAGCTAGACCGTAACTGTTACGAGATTGTTGGTTTTCTGTATGTTTGGAATTACAGCACCGATTCTAAATACCTGAAGACTGCATGCGGCTTGAGTGGGAAAGCAGAACAACATGAACCATTCAACAACAAATATTAGCCTGATGTTCGTTGGGGCATGAGTTCTAACAGAAGCAATAAAGGATGTATCGCCAATACTGGCTGACTGCGAAACTGCAGGGAATGGGTCAAACATGGATATTTGAGCAGTACAAAGACACATGCTGAATGGCTGTCGCCAGCACGAAGTTCTGCAGACACATGCCGGTGGTATAAGCACACCACATAGGTAGGTATGTCGGCGGCGGGGGGGTAGCTTATACATATATATATATATATGCAGAGCATTAGGGTATCTTCACTGTAACCAAGCTTCATAGCAAGAGCTCAGTAGAAGGCGCAGCTTGGGCACTTCGGGACGTCGGGTGCTCTGAGGAATGCACCGCCGTCATTGATGCGGGCAAGGGCTTTGCTGTGGCTTCGCTTGACATCGTTGGTAGCCGAGACGAGGCGAGTTTTGGCTTTGGGAGTCTCTTCAACAGCACTGAAAGGCCTTCTTTTTTGATCTTTTATGGTGCCTCATGGTGATCCTTTTGGCAGGTGCATGTGGCTTTGTGCTTCGACAGCTCTGACATAACACACTTTCGCCTGGGAGCCTTGACGGACTGCAACGGCCACCTTGTGCTCGGCCTAGATTCATTCACAGCTCATTTCCTGTCCAGTTCACCTCAGTCCGAGGCAGACAGCCCGCTATTGGGTGGCGGATTTCATCCAGGCAGAACGGGAGGGGCGGGCGGGAGCTGTTCCAAGTCGACAGAGTCATGTCGAAGTGAGGCCCGGTGACCTGCATGGACATGGCCGTGCACCGGGCGATCCTGGTCACGGCCTGTAGCAGCTTCCCCAACTTCCAGGGAAGGCATGGCTTTAGGCTTCAGGTCCAAAATGGAAGATGCCTCTGATGGGCACTGGGCCCCAGGTCAGGATGCCTCGCTCCGAGCCTGGGCCTTGGGACCCGAGAGGGCCACACTGCTACAAGGGTCGCCCCCTGCACTGAGGTCTGGGACTATGAAGCCGGCAGGTGCGAGCTCTGTGTATGCCCAAGCCCAGAGTTCCGAGAAGCTCGGTGGAGCATTTGGGTGCGAAAGCAAGGTTGGCAAGCCCCCGAGGAGCCTACAGGTCGCGACAAAGTGCCTTCGTGAACAGAGTGGTGAGTTCGAAGTTTGAGTTTCGGGGGCTGAGCGACTTGGCGCGGCAGGTCTTGCACTGCACCCTTTTGGCTTCTTGCTGGCAGTGAGCTTCAGTGACAGGAGCAGCGCCGCACAAAAACAGTTGCTGCAGCGATTGGCATGGTCTGTTGAAAAGGATTCGTTTTATGGAGATCTTGGCGAAAGAGTGACCCGGCAGTCATTAAGCTCCGGCTGCATGCGCGCTGCCCGTGTCATTTTCTAGAGTATCGAGAGTTCTCTGCGCCAGCCTGAAACTGTTCTCGGAGCTCCACGTAAAGCCAGGCTCTGAGACCTCCCAACAGCCGATCTGTTTGGGCACACGGACTTGGCAGCGAATAAGGAATGTCCACCTGTTACGTTTCTCCCATGGTGGACATCTGCTAGCCGCAGCACAGGCTGAGTGTCCATTCCTGTTCTGCAGGACTTCCGCATCCTGTTGTAAGTTTGGTTTTATCTCCTTGACTTTGCAGAATGCAGTGCGTTTCCCGTTGCAGCATCCGGTGTTTGTCGCTGGCCGCGGCAGTTTGGGTCAAGAGGCCACTGGTGGCCCAAGAAGATGGCAGAAGACACTGCAGAAGCTGCTCCACAAGCTGTGCCGAGCTCGAGGAAAGTCCTTGTGTTGGGCGACGAGACATTTCTCTACACCGCAGGACTACAAGAAGCTTATCCAGATGTGGAATTTACAGCATGCTCGGCACTATCAACACAGAACATCACCTCCAAAGAAGCGAATCCGTTTCCCCCTGTCCTGAAAGGCAGGGTTAAGCACATGCAGAATCCTCTGTTTGCAGGGAAAGCGTACCCAGCAGCTGCCTTCGATGAGCTAATATTTATTCTGCCCGGTCTGAGCTTTATGGTGCCCAAGGAACTTGGTACCTCTGACAGACCACTTTACGCGTATAGACTCCACCACTTCGTTTTTCATTTGCTGCGCTCGACAAAGGTCCTGCTGAAAGGCGAGAGCGATCTCCACATTGTGTGGCCGGAGGAGACTTCCCTCATGAGCTCTCCTTGTGGTGCTGCAGGTATCGAGCTCGTTCCGCTTTTGAGATTCCTAGGTTGCAAGCAGCAGCCCGAAGCAAAGTACAGCTTAGATCAGCTGAAGACGGAGAGCTTGAGTCCAATAATCTTCGGAATGGTGCAAAATGAACTACCAGAATGGTTACAAGGGATGCAGATGCTCCGCTTCACCGTGGCCACAGGGCCGATCAAGGTGCCGCTGTCCGTGGCATTGCAGATCCACCCCGACCTGGAGCTTGTTGGTTTGAGGGAGCAAAGCTCCGTCCAGGGACTGGAAGCTCCTGCCGACACAGCGCCTCTGAAGGCTCAGCTTGTCCATGAGGCACTTGCTCGGAAAGCGAGGCTGAAGGACATGTATGGCCCTCACGAGAAAGGTGAAATGCCTTCCAGCTTTGATTTGGTAAGGGAAGCGCCTGCTCCTGATCCGGAAGCGCTGCTTTCTGTGCCCATGGAGGTGTTCATGATTTCCTTCGATGATGTTCCACACTTTGCCCATTGCATGAGATTTCAGGTACTGGAGGACCAGCCTCCGCTTTCGCATGCCACGATCGACGTTCTCGATCCCCGGCTTCCGACCCGTGTGGCGCGGCCCGCGCCCGTGGTCGCCCCACCGCCGGTGGTACCCTCTCTGCCGGTCATAGCGGTGAAGAAGCGCTCACGGCCGAAGGATGAGGAATGGGGAGAGATGAAGTTTTACTGCCCTTTGACCAAGATCTCCACCCCCACAGCCGAAAAGATGCGGCTTCACATGGAAGGGGAGCTGTACAAGAAGTTTGTCGCCAGGGACCCCAACTGGGACACCTCAGATGACAAGAAGGACCTCATCTTCGATTTGGAAGAGGAGGAGGCTAAGAGAGCCAAGAAAGACAAGGGCAAGGGGGATGGCAAAGGTGGCAAGGGCAAAGGAGGCAAATCAAAAGGGAAGTCCGATGGAAAGTCCAAGGACGGAAAATCCAAGGGTGGCAAGTCGAAGGGCAAGAGCGGCAAAAGCCGCTACTAACGCTTTTGGCAGCGAGCTGACGTATCCATATGCGAATTACGAGTGCGAAAAAAAGGAACTTGGCGGCGCATGCCTGGCGCCTGGCGTGACATCCTTCAATTTGCCTGCCTCGCGTTGCCAGTCGAAGCTCATCCTGGTCTTCAGCACGTGCAATTTGAGAAAAATCGCAACCCTTCGCGGCCATCCGAGGGAGGCGCGGGCATGCGAGGACTCTTGATCCCCTTCCCTCTTCGTCGCTCAAGGGACTTGTTTGAGTGTGTCAGAGGTGCTGCTTCTTTCTGTCGTCAGGTCTCCTCCATGGCTTTCGATCCTCTCGATCGAACCTTGGTCACACTAGGCCGGTTCCTTCACGTTCTGACAAGCACATTGGTGTCGGCGCAGCCCTGGCACCAAAGCCATGGTGACAGGCGAGGATGGAAAGGTTTGCGAGTGGAGCACAGAGAACTGGAACTCGGCAACCGCCTCAGGAGAGCTGCAGGCATCCCGGGCTCGCACAGAGTGCCCATGAGTGCCCAGTTGAACGAGTATGGCACCCACGGAGAAGCTGCAGCTGTCGCAACTTCTGGAGAGGGGCTTGTCTGGGCCGGTGTGGCAAGGGCCTTAATGCATTGGGGGTTTCGAATTCTTGTGGCTCAGTTGATCGACTGTGTTGTCAGGCCGAGGTCGAGAAGACCTCATTTCGGACATTTCGCCAAGGAATGCACCAAGAAAGCGAGGCTTTCGCCGCTGCCGCCGGCGACAAATCTGCGGCTTTTTGAGATGCCAGGACTACATCATGCATCCGTCTGAGCACCTTTGCTCTATGCAGCTTTACAGCAGGCCCTCAGAGGCACCGCGAGAGTTCTTGGCAGTGTTTCAGTACACCTCCATCCTCCTTACAGTTGTAGCTCGCTGTCAGGTGTCCATCCTTGCTGGTGACAAGAACGGCAAACTCATCGCATTCTGCGGCCTCACGGGGGCCCTGAGGACGGTCTTTCACTTCGGGTCGATGTAACTCCAGGAGCATACTGACAATTTAGCACTAGCATTACGCATGTCCTCAGTGAGCTTGGATTGCATGAGCCTTTGCTTTTGTGACGGCCGCGTCGCGTCCCTTCAAGTTGGGCCCCTTGAGCTAGACTCTGCTTTGCGCCACACGGCCACAAGACACATGTGTTTGCCTGTGTCCGCTGTTGCTGCGTTCGCTTAGTTGGCACCGGAGCCCGAGTCGCCGGACGACCTCCTCGATGCCTCTCGTCCCGACGTTCGACATGGCGGTCTTGGGCTGGACTATGACGACGTGTTGAGCTGAGGACCCGAGGACCCGAGGAGGAGAACCCGGCTGATCCAGGTACCACGCCGGACCAGGAGCCGAGGAG
The DNA here is from genome assembly GCA_905221635.1 of Symbiodinium sp. CCMP2456. Classification (NCBI taxonomy): domain Eukaryota; class Dinophyceae; order Suessiales; family Symbiodiniaceae; genus Symbiodinium; species Symbiodinium sp. CCMP2456. The sequence continues at coordinate 31,468 of CAJNDV010031058.1, read as the reverse complement.
TTGATGAGATGCGCCGAATGCGACGGTGCGGCGATCCTCCGAGACTACCTGGGGCGCCCAGACCTGTGGTTCTCTACAGCAGTACCTCAACCCAGCAGCGCTTCGGAGATGGAAGTGGATCACTGGAAGCTGCTTCAGGCGGAGGACTCCGAGAACTACGATTGGACCGAGGTCGCGTGAAGCGACTCAAGGGCACCTGGACCAAGTCGGCCGGATTAGCCGACCATTTTCGTGACGACCCTGAATGATGGAGAGGAGCACTGCGAGCACTACGGCGCCTTCGGCCACACGTTCTTTGCCTCACCTCCCTCGACTTCTTCCGCGACGGCACCCTCTCGGCAACAACGCCCAGCGCCTGCTGGGCGAGCAATTCGAACGGTCGTGGATTTGTGGTGTTGGTCCGGCTCGACCTAACAGCTTGGCACCGGGAACTACCAAGCCAGTCTTCGGTGACTGTGTGGTTGGGCGAGACCACCCAGGCGGACCTCTACACGAACCTCCGGCGCCGCGGACGACCGCCGCGACCAGAACGTCGCGAAGGACCCCCCGGAGATGCTGCTGGACACGATCATGCACTATGTCACCAGCAAGGAGCCCGCCCCTCCGGTTTGGGATTTACTCCCTTCTACGTGCGCCGGGCCGGGGAATAAGTGGGACAAAAGACCGGGACCTCTTCAGGCTGCGCCTCGTGAAGATTCAGTGCGTGCAGACCCCGACGCAGAGACGGATGCCAACCGACATCCCCTATACGGCTAGAGCAGCCTTCCTCGTCTCGGACGGCGCCCGAGCAGTCGAGGTATAGAAGACTTGAGCAACAGCCAAGCAACGATTTGCAAAGCCGGTGAGGTATGCCATCCTCGCCTATGGCCACCTGGTCGAGGAGGAGACCCGAAGCAGCCGCCGACCACGGACCCGACATTCCCGTGGCCGGCCTCCCGACCCATCACCTTCCCGCCCACAGTTCCAAGGCACACGTGAAGCCGGGACACGCATCTTGAGAAGAACTTCTTCGCCTGGCGGTGCAAACTCGCACCCCCAGCGGGCCCCAGCGACCTCTTCCTTCAGGCGATCCGCCGAATCAAATGTGCCACGCGTGATCGACTACGGTGACCTCAGCGACCGCCACCAGCCACAGCAACCGCCAGGGCAACCCAGTTTGGGGACCGAGTCGAGGCCGATATCTTCTACTGCGGCGACCTTTGGGGACGATGTGTATAGGCCTTGGCGTGGTGGATGCCGCCGCGAGGCTGCATCAAACCTCTGGAGCGCATATGGCTGCGCCCCTTTGGTCTGATGAACCAGATTGCCGTTGACCCGGACGGCACCTTTCCAGGAGCATTCGAAGAACGACTTCGGTCACACGGCGTGCAGGTGAACTACTGCGCCGCCGACGCCCATTGGCAAATCGGCCAAGTGGAGTGGCAGAACGCCTTCCTTCACACGGTCATCGAGAAGATGGTGGACGCCTTCGCCGCCGCCGACGTTACCGAGATGCAGCTGCTGCTTGCTCCCTCCTTGCATGCTGTGAACTCTATGGTTTTGTCAAGGGGACGGAGCGCGTACCAAGCAGTGTTTGGACGAGTTCCTCGCCTTCCCGGCGGCCTCTTCAGCGACAGCTATGCCCTGGCGACGACCCCCGCCACTGACGCCGCCGTCTCGGCTGAGAGCGTCCGGGCCGAGGCCAGCAGGCCTGCGGAGAGCACTTCTCCGGAAAACTCGCTACGTGAGAGTGGCCCGATGTGGTCCAGGACCACCGCCTCCGAGACAACAACTCGACGAGGACGACACGAACTTCGACCCCGAAATGTTCGACGGCGCCACCCCGGAACTGACAGCAACAACCGCCGCTGTCCCAGTGACACCTCCTGCAGGGCCTCTTCAACCACCGCAAGGTGACCAGAACCTCCAGATGAGCCAACAGAACCACACTGTGGTGATCCAGCCGCAGTGCAGCAGACCATCATCCACAACACGGCCCGCATGTAAAAACCCAGCTCAAGGAGCAAGGCATGCCGCTTCTATGCCGAGAACACCAAGGGCGACTTCGGCTCCCAGGACTCCGCGCGCAGCACTGAGAAGCCGGTCGGCCAAACCACCGGCGCTGGCAATGGAGCTGGGGCAAGCTCGAGGACTTCGAACAACAAGCGTTACCGCCGAGCCTTCCGGAACCATCGGTCCCAGTGCCTTTGCCAGCTTTAGAACCTCAGGAACAACAAGCGTTACCGCCTAGTGTTCCAGAACCACCGGTCTCAGTTCCACAAACGCCCCTGGAGATAGGCATGGTGTCGGCCCAGTATGAGTCCGCAGACTTCGAAGACATACCGGGCCACCACAACCACCTCCAGAAGCGCCCGTGGCAACTCAGGAAGTCACTCAGGCTGCTGTCGCAAAAATTCCGGTACCACAAGCGCCCACGACGCCAGTGACGAGTCAGCGAGGTAAAGCCTTGAACCGTGAAATCCCATGGAGGAAGAAGGACATCGAAGCGTTCAAGGCAGCCACCGGGGAGGTGGGGCTCAGTCAAGGCCCTATCGCACGCTGAGGCGGAGCTCCGCGACAAGAGTCGCGGCCTTTCAGAGCTGATGCCCAAGTGCAGGGTGGCACTGGGCCACAAAGACCCAGACATATTTCGGCTGAATCGAGAGTGCGCCGCCACCCCCAACAGGACCGGTGGCTGGGGACAACCGGGAGTGAGTTCGATGACAGTGGCCTGGCCTGGAAAGCTTGGAGCGGGGACGCCAGTACGGCCTTCCTCCAGGGCGATATCACCGCCTCGAAAAGGGACCGTGCCTCCTACCGCCCGCAGACGGCATCACGACTATGACCGACTGCTGGAAGCTGGAAGGCCCGCCTCTAAAGGCACCTCGAGGAAGTGACTTGGAAAGGCCCCTCAGCACGGACCAGCAAGCCGAGTTCCGCAGCCTGGCCGGCTGCTTTCAGTGGCTGAGTGGCCAGTCTCGCCCGGAGTTGGCAGCAGTGAACAGCCTTGCCAACCACGGCCCCCAGACCACCTGGCAAACCTCCCAGGCCGTCGACTTCGCCAGGGAGACCAAGAACGACGGCTTGATCATCCCTGACGTCCCGCTGAATAAGGCGACCGTGGTGCTGACCTACTCCGACGCCGGCTGGGCAAACGCTGAGCAGAGCAGGTCCCAGTGCGGAGTGCTGATTGTACTTTGCCCCGCGGCGGTGCTCCAAAAGAGCGTCCCGGCAATGATCGTCGACTGGAAGTCGTGCAGATCTCTCAGAGAGTATGCCGGTCAATCCTGGCAGCCGAAAGCTGCGCGGCTGATGAGGCATGTGACCGCAGCGCCTACGTGAACATGTTCCTCGGCGAGATCCTCTACAACATCTCCGCGCGCGGGGTCGGCTCCAGACTGCACAACCTCGCGGCCACTGACGCTAAGAGCCTTTATGACGTAGTCAGAAGTGATTCTCCGAATCTGAGCGACAAGCGCTCCCTTGTCAACATACGGGCCATACAAGAAGTTGTTGCGGCCGAGCGGTTCCACTGGATACCCGCTACTCTTATGTGGGCCGATGCTCTGACCAAGCAAACTTGGAACTCCAGCTGTCGATGCATCGTTGGGTGCAGGAGCCAATGGCCACACTTAAACAATAGGCATGCAAGGACACCTGCAATCCAACAAAGAAATAATACCAGTGACAATTTAGCACTAGCATCATGCATGTCCTCAGTGAGCTTGGATTGCATGAGCCTTTGCTTTTGTGCCGGCCGCGTCCCTTCAAGTTGGGGCCCTTGAGCTAGACTCTGCTTTGCGCCACACGGCCACAAGACACATGTGTTTGCCCGTGTCCGCTTTTGCTGCGTTCGCTTAGACATACCAAGTAGATGTCCGCCTTGGCTGTTGAATGTCAACATGGTCGTGTTGAGGGACTGGCATGTTTAGTCTTCGCACTTGTGTGTTCGCTATTACTCCTGCTCTTTACTCTTGAGGATCCTGAAGAAAGCCACGCTGTCTGACTGCAGACTAAGCGCATCACCCTAGTAACACGGCAGGAGTGCGACGCTCGGCTTGCATTCCGATGCCATCACGGCGGTTTGCATCTCTGCTGATGGGCACACCGCATGATTCTCAGTACCTGCTAATGAACTACAAAGGGCCCAACAGTTGTCCAAGAGTTGTTGGGTGGGTGTGACCGAAGGTGGCCACAGCTGGTCGGGACGGTGCCATGTTCGTCCTTGCAGCCACGGTGCCAGAAACGGCGAAGAAGGGGATATACTCGGAGTTTGCGATTCTGAGGCTGATGGAATATCAGACACAGCTCGGCCCGATTCGAAGTCTCGCGAAGGCTCAATGGAGGCGAGGAATCTGCGGTGCTTTGGAAACGTCTATGTCATGAATGTGCGGTTGTCATTGTATTTCCCAGGAGTTAGCGCTTAGTTCGCTCCTTGCCCAGGTGGTCATGATCAATCGCGGAGACATCCAGCTGCGACAGGTGCAGAACGAGTTTCTCGCTAGGCCGAACAGGATGCAGCTGCGATACCAGGATGAAATTCACGATTTGACAACACGGATATCGACGTCAGATCCTTACAATCGTCAGCCGCCCTTGCAGAGAGTGCCAGCTTTCGGGCACTTGTTCAGACAGGCTGAAGGCTCAGATAGAGGAGGATGCGGCACGCCTCCAAAGCAGCGCGGCAGAACTTTGTGGGTTGTGCGAGAGGTGGCTCTGCTTCGTGTGTGCTGAGGTGAGTGTCGGGCCAGAGTCGAGGAGGTGCCGAGCGACGAGTGCGGCGGCGTGGCGTTACTGTAGGTCAGGTCATCTTGTTTGGCTAATCACTTGCTGTTCAGGCGCGACGGCAGGATCAGGAGAAGATCCAGTCGTTGAGTGTGCCTCTAAGACGTACATAACACAGGAAGGCGATGCGTCGTTGAGGCCGTGCAGCACGATGTCACCTGTGTGTCAAGGAAACCAGTATGAAACCTTGCAGCAGGCACGCTGCGGCATGCGGCATAAGTGCACTCAGATTCCGTCTGGGCTTGGCTGGGTGGAGCGGAGGCATCCACGGTGAAGGAAAGGGACAGCCTCCGGAAGATGAAAGCCATGCAGGCGTGCCGCCGGATTTCGTCGCGCGTCCTTGCTCTCTTGTGCTGCCAAGGCCTTGCACGTGCAGGCTGCCGATGACCAGGAGAAGGCACAAATCGAACAGCACCGGCCAGGGTTCATTCAAGCGCGGCGCGATTCAAGTACGAATAACCAACCACGATGCAAGCACCACCCCAACCGCAAGAGAGTAGGAGTAGGAGTAGGAGTAGGAGTAGGAGTAGGAGTAGGAGTAGGAGTAGGAGTAGGAGTAGGAGTAGGAGTAGGAATAGGAGTAAGAGTAGGAGTAGG
>CAJNDV010031058.1:10977-26007 GCA_905221635.1 Symbiodinium sp. CCMP2456 | reverse complement strand
AGCAGTGAATAGTAGTAGTAGCAGCAGTAGAGATAGCAGTAGTAGTAGTAGTAGTAGTAGTAGCAGTAGTAGTAGTAGTAGTAGTAGTAGTAGCAGTAGCAGTAGCAGTAGCAGTAGTAGTACTAGTCGTCGTCGTAGTCGTACAGTAGCAGCAGTGAAGTGTAGCAGTAGTAGTTACAGGAGCAGGAGCAGCAGCTCCCGCGGCAGCTCTCGTCGTCGTGGTGATGGTGGTTCTGGTGATGGTGGTGGTGGTGGTGGTGGTGGTGGGAGTGGCAGGGGGAGGAGGGAGGAGGGAAGAGGAGCAGGGAGGAGGGAGATTGGCAGCTTCTTTTTTCCAGTTGGCAGCTTCTTTTTTCCAACTAGCCTCGGCCTGTGCAGACTGCTCTGAATTTCAATCAAGCTCAGCTTTCTTGCTACAGGCAGCGAGAGTTCGGTTTTTCCGGAGGCCTATGACAAGCGAATGCGCGCTGATGCAGAGAGCTATGATGCGCTGGAGGCTTTCTATCAACCCGAGTCCAAAAGGCTGCCTAAACCCTCGGAGTGCTCAGGTATTTGTAAGGGGTTCATGCAGTTGGGAGCGTCCCGCTTTGGATTCCAAATAGTAATCCTAAGGACCCCAAAACAAGCCCTAAGTTCGAAAACCCCTCTTGCTCATGCTGTCGCACAATACTTCAATCCCCTGAACCCCTGTGGGCTGTACTTAGAACAGCTAGTGCATGGCACGTCCCCGAATGCATGCCCCGAAGAGAGGTTATGTCCGAACCGGGGGTTCCTTGCCTTCCTCGGCAGACTTGAGAGGGTTTCGCTGAGGGTACCATAAGTGTCCTAAAATGTGACAAACAACCCTAAACCCTGGCAAGAACAGGCGGAACTGCGAGACCTCGAGGCTCGCTTTGAGCAGGCCGGTATGGGTGAGGCTTCCTTGTGTGGGAATAAAATGACTGTTGTTTGCAGGAAGTTAAACGGATTAGGGTACCTGGAGCTGAGGCTCATGGAGGCTGTAGTTTCTTTGAGCTGTTGTCTTCTTCAGGGCGTCGGCCTTGGGCCTTGAAGTGTGTGGGCATTGCAGATTGGAGTGGCGCGCTGTGGTTGGTGCCGTAGGAAAGGGTGTGCAAGCTGAAAGTTTGAGAGTCCTCGTGGTTTCACTTCGTGGTATCATAGGCGCTTATGCTAAATTCAACCGTCTGGGAGTGAGTTGAATGCTCAGGACATCTCGGGCGACACTTTCTGCAGGGGATCAGTATAGCGAACGGGAGAGGTCAGGATTGCTGGCGGCAGCCTGCATTGCTTCTGAGATCAGAGATTAGCTTCTGGTTGATTTCCCGAATAGTGTTAAGGCTTCCTGCATCAGGAATAAAGGGTGGTGGTTGGTGTACGCAGCAAGCTTCGGAAGTGGTGCTGTGCACATGTTGGGCTCATGCCCCACTGTTTACAGTGTCCCGCTCGCATCCCATCCTCCGGGACGTGATATGTTCTTGGCTTCGGTTTTTGTTTTCGAAACACATGTTCGAAGTCTTGGCAGGGCCGCACTACCCGCCCTGTCGGGCTCGTCTATCTTGTCGTTAAATCCCGCCAGTACACAGGTAGAGCGATCTTGACAAAGAATCCTGGCAGGGCCACGCCTTGGCGCTTTGTGCTCTGCTACCGCATCCTCGCATGCACAGTCCCGTTCACATCTGCATTCGTGCCCCGGTCAACGTGCTGGAAGTCTCTAGGTCCGTCAGCGTCCTTCGCGTGGATTCTGAATCCAGCCAGTACCTGGGATGGGAGGAGCGCTTTCTAAGGTGGTGCCTTCCGTCTTACCACTGACTTCATGGTCGGTCCCCTGGTCGTCTTGGTCTGCCCCTGGTGGTCCTGATCGTGGTGGTCGTTCCCGGTGGTCCTGGCTGGCAGCGGGCCTGCGCGCTGCGTGGTCTTGACCAGGTCTTGACCAATCTTTGACCTATGCTGGCATAATGCTGGTCCCTTCGTGTGTTCTATGTCTGTCAATGTCTGTCAGCAACCCTTGTGCCCCGAATGCTAGAGCTATCAGAAGCTGCGCTGCCATTGGTACAGCTGGTCGAAGGCCCGACACAAAGCACAGACCGCCCTGGAGAACCAGGAGCACAAGCAAGAGAAGGACTAGCGCAGCATCGCTGGGCTTCGGATGAGTCTTGACAGTAAAGGGACCTGGGAGCTGAAGTATGTGGCGGTTTGTGGGCGTGGAGGTCCGGGATTCACACCTAGGTGTCTGAGCATGCAACTTCGAACCCGAAAGGGAAAAGAAGAGTCAATTTCGCTGACCCACCCCTTGACCCAAACCAGCTCCGTTACCTGGAAGCATCTGCGCCTCCAATCGTCCTTCAACCTGTTGGATTCAACAGTTGCGTGCTGCAAATCAGCTTCGATAAAGCTTGAACCTCCGGAGCTGAGATCCATTGTGCAGCATCCATGGAAGCGCAGAGGAAGTGCATCGCCGACTGAACGAGAAAGATGCAGAGGCAAATCCCAGCAAGATATCGCTGCACGATGCTGGAGAGCAGTTGCAGTTGCAGTTGCAGCAGTTCGTTGCAACAGATCCACAAGTTGAAAGATCTCATTGCATTCACGCAGAAAAGATTCGATGCCATGCTGGGAACTCAGGTGTCAGACTTGCCATATGTGCTGGGTTCCAAAAGCTCATGGTTTTGAGGTTAACGGGTCATGTCTTGCCGAGGCTGGATCAGGAAGGAATGGAGCAATCGCTCGAGATTTCAGAAATCAAGAAGAAGAATCAGGAGGCGAGCAGCACTGAAATATGAACACCGCTTGTGCTGATCACAAGCTTTGCTTTGCAAGGAGTTGGAGCAGCAGCATCTAGTGGAGTACAAGTTAAAGAAGGACCAGGATATGTTGATGCACCTTGGCCAAGAATCGAAGACCTTGATAGTGCACCTGCTCTACTTGTACGTGTACTTCTGAATGAAGGGGTCGTTCATTGAGTCTCAGTAAGTCTGCGTACGAGGGTGTGTGTGTGTGTGACAAGCCATGTCTGAGTGTATGCACGGATGTATGTTTCATATGTAAGTAGAAGGCCTGATTCTGGAGATTACCGAGACAATTTGCTCAATTTGTGCTGTCCCGAATTCGAGGCACTAAAAAGGTATGCTCTGTTTGATGGTGGCGACTGAGGGTTCCTTGAGGATGCGATTTGCTGTCTCTGCGTATCTTGAACCTGAAGCACCTGTTTTTGTCGTGCATGTCCGGAAACACAAAAACATGAAGAAGGCTTCGAAGGCATGAAAACCGGAGAAGCCAATTCCAAGGAGAGGCTTGGAGATGATGGAGAAGGCACCGGCGCTGGCCCTTTTCTTGATGGGTTTTGGTTCGCGGTGCCAGGATCGGGACCGCATTGCCATGGAGCAGCGCGAAGCCAGCGCTGCGCTCCAAGAGGGAGCTGCCTGTGGACTTTGCCTTTTGTGGCCGCTGGGTGCCCGTCGTGAACTCCCGAGGTGAACATCAGCAGCCTGCGCGCGGAGGCCGCCGCCGGAAGAGCGGGGGGGGGGGGCGGCGGACGGCCGTTTTGCCATGGAAACTCTTCCGAAGGCTGAGACGATGAAGCGCGAGGTGACGCTCCTGAAGGCTTTGGCGGGGAGTTGGGCAGCTGGCGATGGCGGGGGGAGCCGCCGAGTTTCTCAGGCCGAGCGCAAGGAACGAGAGGCCACGCTGCGCGACAAGGAGATGGAGATCGGAGCGCACAAGCTCAAGGCCGGAGCCCGTGAGGCGCTGCCACGGCGACGGCCACGGCGAGCCCTGTTTAGGTGCAGACGCTGAAGAAGTTCAAGCACGTTCTGGACTACCGCTTGCGAGAGGCGACAGCCAGAACGCAGGGCAGCTGCATTCGTCTCACTCCGCTTGCCAGGTGACAGAGTCCTTGAAGCCCAAGGAGGACATGATCGCGCAACTCCACCTGCCGCACCGGCTCGCAGGGTTCAAGAGTGGCAAGATGAAGGTGGTATTCGCCAACACGGAGGGCTGACCAAAGGAAGCACATTGTTAAGAGGGAACGACGAGAGCACAAAGGAGGGAGGAAAGAGTGGTTCAAGTTCAAGGTGCCACAAAATGAGGTTTCGGTGTCGGAGGCAGCAGAAGATGCAGAAGAAATTCAAACCGGGGAACGTGTTTGCCTTGAAGCATCTTGAAGCTCTTCTGCAGCCAGAGCGGGTGCTGACTGCCAGGCAGCTCTCGGCTCTGGAGGAGGAATTTGAGCGGCAGCTGGAGATCCAGAAGCAGATGGTGCCCCATGCTCAGAGCTTCCATGTCTCGTCGCCGGCCGATGTGCAGGAGGGTGTTCTGGAGACGAAATCTGCTCAAGTGCTTCAGCTGTCTGCAGAGGCCAGGCGTGGAACACGGTCGCGTGCCTGCAACAGTCAGCTCATGCTCATGGCACGAGGCTGAGAAGCAGAAGGAGATCTTGAAGCAGCCGGGGCCCCGGGGCCAGGGGAACAGGGCCCCCCCTTAGTCTTAGTCTTAGTCCTTTATGGATTCGTAGAGCTGAAGGCGCCAGCGGACCATCTTCCGGTACACCGCCGACCTGTTGGAGTTAGCCAGCGACCAGGCGCGCCCAGCCGCGCCCAGCCGCGCAGCGTGGAGCAGCGCCGGGCAGCCTCTCCCGTCGAGGACGTGCGCAACTGGCACATCGGGCTGAAGAAGATCTGGCGCGACCACGTGAACCCTGAGACCTTCAAGAAGGACGATAGCAGAGCGGCAAGTCTGGTTTTTACGGGTTGGCACGGATCCGAAGCGGTGACCAGGACGAGGGGACAAGTCTCCCGATGCAGGAACTCGGCCGGCAGATTCAGGCCAGCCGCCAGTGGGCTCGCAGGTCGCCTGAAGGGCCTGGGATCGGATCGGGCTTCTACTCACCGCTTGAAAGTCTGAGGGCTTCGCTTTACAAAAGGAGAAGCCATAGTCTTTGAAGATCTTTGACTCTCCCAGTGGTCCTCCGCAGTTTTGCAGACACTACGGTGGCGGTGGACACTCTGATGTCCACCAGCCTCTTGGGAAACACAGCCTAAGTCTGCTAGGATCAGACGGACATGTCAATGATCAGCCAACTGACTCAGCTGTGCTAAGCAGCATGGAACCAGAAGCTGCGAATCCGTGGACCACGTCGAAATGACCTGCCTCCAAGCAGTTTCAGCAAGACACAGCAGCACAAGTGCTAAGTCAAGTAGCATGTAGCGAATGACCCTCCTGGCCAATGTTGCCGCCAACGATGTCCTTATTTGCAGTGTGCTGTCCGGCCTTACTGGTCGAGACCTTGCGTGTCTGGAGATGGTGAGTGCCAGCTTTTTGGTAGAGCTGACGGCTTCAAAGCACTGGGTGAAATACGTCCAGGGCCTCTCGCAGCTTTGCTTGGCTGGGGATTGCCTGGAGCTCCTGGAGCCTGGGCCGGAACGGCCGGAACGCTCGAAAGTGAAGGCGCTCTTCTGCAAGCTGGCCTCCTTGCTCACGCACACAGAGGACCCACCCCTTCCCGAGCCGAAAGCGCCAACACGAGTCGTTTTCGGGTCTTCGTCGGATCTTCAGAAGTTGCTGGGTTCTCGTTGAGGAGCAGTAACTGATCTTCATAGGGTTTGAAGACATGAAAACGATGCTTTCCTGTGGCTTCTTCGAGCTCAGAGTGAGCTGAGGTTGGAGCGGAAGCTAGAAGCGGCCGAGCAGAAGGCCAGGCAGGCGAGGCGCGACGGGCTCGCGACAACGGAGGCCATGATCAAGTGCTTCCAGTTCAGCGATGGGAGTGTGAGTTCACCCGTCTCCTTTCGCTTGGGGCTAACGACCCAGATATATCTGCTCCAGTTAGGCTGGACGACTTCCGACGATGTGGTGCTGAAAGTGGCGCTGCATTCTGAATCCGATGAGATTGTCCAAGCTTCTGAGACCCAGAATTTGCTGTCCATCAGCATCTCGACGATTGGAACAGGTCCGTATTTCGCTTCCCGTGATACCATTGTGACTCCGGATGAGCGCTGGTGGAGCACCAACGGCATCTGCACCATGCTTTCTGTCGATGAGCTTATGAGAAGCCTCTCCGCGGGGCTCTGGTGTGTTGTCTGTGTATGTCAACACCCTGATAATGCACCACAGCCACCATCCCGACGCGCCACCAACGTGCTGGAAAGCCTGTCACTTCAGCCCCTTGAAGCTGACTTGGCACCAACTTTCACCTGAGTTTTTCGTTCTTCTCCGTGCCACAACGTGCACACAAACGGTCAGAAACGCACATGCAGCAAACAATTGCAAAGATTGACAAAGAGGTAACGAGGGTTAAGAGTTTCCTGAGCCTGGGCTGGCGCCGCCAGTTTTCCATGTCTGTCCACTTGGGCGACTGCGTGATGGCCGAAAGGTACAGCGCGTATGATCGCCTTGAATTATCTGACGGTTTCAAGGCAATTTTTGCACGAAGTGGACATGTATAGAGCCATTTTCCTTACGTGTAAACCTGAAAAAGGAGAGAATGTCTGCCCGGCCTTGCTTGCTTCCTTGCAATCTGCAGCTCTGCCCTTTCGCCGCGGTGCCCAGGTCATGGAGCGTAAGGCGTCCATGCTGGCTCTGCGCAGCAAGCGGGGCGAAGCCACCTGCAAGGTGCCAGGGAAAAGCTGCCGCCATCGGCAATGGAAAACGATCAGCGCAAGCAGTCCTTTGCATCCCGAGCTTCTGTAAGAGCCTGCTTGGAGGCAGACACACGACGGAAAACGCAGGAGAATTCCTTACTGATCCACGAGCTGGAAGAGCCCATGCCTTGGCCCGCAGCTTTTCTGCTCTATTTTGACTGCTTCTTTGCAGAGGCTCCGGATCGAGAAGAAGTCTCTCCAAGCCGAAGTGCAGGACATCGTAGCGACAAGTACAACGTAGCGGCGTAGTGTAACCTCAAGCTCTGGTTGTGCCTTCCGGCGCCGGCAGGAGTTGGAGCTGCAAGTGCATTTGGCCGAGCAAAGAGCAGAGAACAAGGAGGTGGGATTCTGGGAGTAGGCGTACCGTCCTGGCCTCGTCTGACGTCTGATGGCTGCAGATCCGGAAAGCTTTGCCGGGAAAGTCTGGGTGCTGCTGGCATGTTCGAGGAATCCTCTTGCACCCGATGTGATGCAGCGATGTAAGCAGGCTGGAGCGAAGCGACAGCAATCCCAGGCAAGTGCCACAGGCGGGCCGTCCCTCATTACTGCATGGGGAGTCTCTCTTGGTGTGGGCCTTCCGAGCAAGGCCGCCCAAGGCCTTTTCGACGAGGCACAAAGCTCAAGCCCTCAGCTCACATGACACTGTGGCCTTCGCAGGCTCCGGCCATCCACAGAGGGCCAAAGGGAAGCAAAGTGAGCAGTGCTCCAGTCGCCAAGAAGCATAGCGCCCACAAGTCCCAGGAAGAGCCCGGAACCAAGCTGCGAGAGGAAGTATTATGCCGCCAGCGAAGCGGACTCCGTGAGGCTGCGCAAGGCGAAGCTGAGCCGCAAGGTGGCCGAGCAACGGGAGCAGCAGCGACACCAGCAGAGGTGCGATGACTGCTCCGTCGTTCCCCTTGGTAGCGGAACGAGCTCATTTATGCATGTAGGGTGCGAGAAGAGCTTGTGCCCCAGGAGCTTGCATCTCAGCCTCCAGATTGCTCATGGCGAGAGAAGCGGTGGATCCCTTCAGAGAGTCTCTGAGGTTGGACAGCCTCATGAAGCGGCGGACTGAAGAGGAGCATCTTAGGCGCGAGAGCCGGATCGAGAAGAGGGAATTAAGAAATGCTCTTAACACAACGCGAGGTCTACCAGCTCAGCGGGTGGCTCCCAAGCTTCGAGCGGGCCTCCCGCCGGCGGTGCACTGTCAGTTGCGGGAGCCTCGACGTCTCACGGTCTGCTGAGTGCTGTCTCCAGAGGGTCTGTGCCAAGGTCCGATTCCATCAGAAGGGATCGCCTGCCGGCTCTGTGGATTCCGTCTAAAGCAGGTAAGTTGTTTTTTAGCAAGCTGGGAGACCTGCCGGAGCCCTCCGTGGCATAGCTTGGGCTTTGGAGCTTTGAAAGTCTCACTCGCCACATGTTAATGCTTCCGCGCCAACAGCGACATCCCGCTACCGAGTGTACAGTGCAGATCTTGCGCAAGGCGCAGCAAAGTCTAAGACTTTGCTGAAAGCACGGGCTTCCAAGCCGGTTGCTCACGTGATGAATTTGTCTGAGACCAGACGCCAAGGACAAAGTGCAGTGCCAGATCGGCAGGGATGAGGTCTCGATACGAGGTCTCTGTTCTTCTCGACTCTAGACTCTCTAGAGAGCACGCTGAAACCTGTTGTCAAGCTTGTGCAAGAAGTTCTGAACACGCTTTCTTCCAGCATTGCAAGATTTGCCGCTGGGGACTCCCGGAGCTGCTGTGCTCCAGGCTCGGTTGCTCAGCAGGATCAATTGTTACGGCGTTCATAAGTGTTGCAGGTGTCATTTTGCCTGGAATGAGCGCTTGCTCCGGATTGCTAAAGATCCTGCTGCTAGAACCGCCGACCTCTGGGCTTTGTAGCCTGGTGTGCATGCGACTTTGAGGCGCGCTATACAGCACTAGCAACCCTCAAAGCAAAGCAAAAGAGGACTCTAGGCATGCTCCTTTCGCGGAACCCAAGGCCTAGTCTGCGGTGTCATGGGCATGGCCGGCATGGCATAGATATCTCCATGTTCCGAAAGAGCCTCCTGGACTTCTCGTGGCTGCCCTGGGCGGCTGGAGGGAGCCTCTGGAACCGCCGACCGGCGACGTGTGAGAATCCACAAAGACAGCGCGTCCTCGTGGTCGGAGCGGGGCTGACGGGCTGCCTGGTGGCCAACCTGCTCAGGTCAGGCTACGAAGAACATCGCACAGCGACGCACGCCGTAGTGCTGCAACCTTGCTGGCATCCGCTCGCAGTCGAGGCGGCAGGGACCGCCTGGGCTGGAGATCGAAATCTGGGAGCGCGCCACCTACCCGTCAGGCCAGCAAGTTGGTAGCATCGGCGTAGTGGGGCGTATAGGCCATGGACCAGTGGGGACTGGCACAGGTCGCTTCGGCGCCGCTTTCTCTGGGAAGACTCCGCGAAGTGGTTGGTCTGGTGGCCAAGGCGGATGGGCCGACCTCGGAGCGCAGGCCTGTTGCCTCCTCCACCGGAGCCGCTCTGCGTTTTTTTGCATCTGCTCTTTACCTTTGGCAGGTGCTCTCGGCGGTGGAGGTGGACTCCGGGCATCCAAATGCCGGGGCCACTGGACACAACGTTACGGCTTCTGACGTGGCCGCTTGTTGGAGGGAAGTGCAAGGAATGGTGGAAGAGGGGCTGCTCGAGCGAGTCCCCGAAGAGATGCTAGCAGAGACAGAGGAAAGGATGAAATACGAGGGCTTGTGGGCGCACTTCTGGTGCAGATGGGGCCTCGGCTATCTGTTGAGGAGGTATATTTCCCAGGCCAATGCGCACCTGCGCCTGGGAGTGCGAGCCGACGTTGCGTTTGAGAGAGGTGGGCAGGTGACTGTGCGCGGCAGCGCACGTGTCTGTGGTGGAGCATCGTCTGTGCAAGCTCAGGCAGATGTGGTCATTCTAGCTGTCCCAGCACCTGATGCAGTACAGGTGGTGCAGCTGCCGCAGAAGGTTGCAAGCATCATGTCAGGTATCGAGTATGACAGCCGCACGGCCGTCGCTCTTTTCTTCGACCCGGTTCTGCAGGAGCCTGTCGCCCGTGCCTTTCAGGGGCTCGCAGAAGTATCCCTGGATATCCATTCAAAAGAAGAATTGCACCTGGTGGCCTGGCAGAATGTCAAGGACAGGAGCTTCGCTCATGGTGAGATCGTTCGACTGGTGGTACATTCCGCGAACGGGATTTCACTGGACGGGCCAGGTCCTGCTTTAGAGGCCCTTGCAGGCATGCTCCAACTGTCAGCTGCTTTGCTTGAGCATCTTCTTCTCGACTGGAAAGTGGTGGATTGGAAAACTTGCCAGATGGTGCGGCCCTTCGAAAGTCTCCAGACCGACCTCGAGCTCTCGGAACCAGCGTTGTTGCTTGGTGACAGCAACGGTTCGATCATCCTCGCAGGCGATTACTGGTGCCAGAGCAGCTTTTTGGGCGGCTTCTGCTCGGCAAGCGCCGCAGCTCGCCAAGCCCTGGCAAGTCTGAGGCGTTGACCACCGGAGACGTCTTCGCAGGGTCAGGCGAAGCATGCCTGCCCGATGGATGATGGATGGGCATTCGCGAAGAAAGAAACATAGACTCACGTTCCGTCGGTGGTTTGGCTTTTTTGTTAGCCTCGCTGATGGTGCCTGCGTGTGGCACTGCTGCGCTCGGCTCCAATGCTGAAGTATCATACTATTGGTTAGCGGGGGTACATCAGCAGCGGACACAATGGACAGCCAGTCAGGGCAACACAGCGCACGGCGCTTCACAATCGATTACCGCGGTGTTTATGGAAGTAAAATTATGGACCATGGATGCACGATGTTTTTTTTGCTGACTCTCGACAGTGCAGGATCTTGCATAAATATGTCCACAGCAGTCGTGTGAGCAATGACGGATCGCTTCGTTTGGCGCAGGCTCTGGAAGGCACAACTTGTTAGTAGAGAGACATCACCGCATGTAACTCGTGCAGGCCAACGCGACCTTTCTTGACTAGTGTCAGCCAAGGGTGCTCGTCGCACAGGATCCAGCCACCAAGGGCCGTCAAGACGTGGTGTGTCCTGGTTGGTGTCCGGCGGTCGTGATCGTCTTGGCTGACTTGGTGGTGGTGGTGGTCGTCGTTGTCTTGGTGTCTTCGGGGTGTACTTGGGGCGTGGTCGGCTGTCTACGTTAGGACAATCCTGTTTGACGGAGTCTTTCCTCGGTATTTGTAAGTTGCACAGTGAAGTGGAAGCGTCTTACTTATAGAAGACCGAAAGGCCTGGCTCCTTTGCTTCCTCTTGCAGGCTGGCTGCCAGACATTTTTGACAGGGCAGCTGTTGAATTCTCTGCAGAGTGTCGAGTTGGCACTGTTTTGGGCAGCTTGCCTGTCCTGAGGCTGCACCTGTCAGCGCAGCAGGTGGGCACGCAACGCCCGATTGCCAGATTGGCATGCTGCTGCCGTGATGTCAGGCAGTGAGAGGGAGTTCAGTTCCATTTCATGTGGGGCTGACTACACCCTGGCCGTCACGACGGAGTGGCTCTCAGAATGCAGGATGTTGCATTTTGTCAGTGTGTCAACCTGCTTATCTTAGGATGGCACGCCCATAGCATGGGGGTTTCCACTAAGTGAGCGGCCGAAGGCGCTAGCATTTCTTCCGTGCACTTGCCTTTTCCGACGGCATGATGTCTTGTCAGTCTGCCCTGAAACCCAGCTCAAGCACCGTGCAGGAAGGTCATTCCAAGACCATGTCCGGAGTCTTAAGGTTGGCCCGTAGCATGTGTTGACATGCCAATGACATCTGGGAATCGCCCGCGCACCCTCAATCTCTCAAGCGCGCCCGTCAACCCCAAGCCCAAATCTCCTTACCAAGCCCAAAAGCCTGTAACGCGTGAAACTGTCGGCTCGCGCTTTGCTGCCGAAGCTGAAGATGGCATGGCGATCTGCGAATGCCTGGAGGGCACATGGACGAAGATCCAGGAGCTTCTGTAGCTTGGAGACAGCTAAGTCAGCTAAGTGCTTCGGTCTTTTCGAGGTTGGAATTGGAAGTTCGTAACACTCGTACAGTGCAAGTATGTTGCAACCCTGTTCGGTGTTCTGATCCTGCTCCCAGACCTGGTGCTCAGTTGTTGGAGATGTGGAAAGTACTTCAAGCGACAGGCCCTCTTGGACCTTGACTTGAAAACCCCGATTCGAGGCTGGCTGCGGGCATCTCGGGCATTGCGAAGGCGACCGTGGATATTGCGTTTTGAATTAGTCTTTGGCCTTCATCCTGCGTAGACACAGAAATGGGTGAATGCCGAGCAGAGATGCTGAATGGCATTGCCAAGACCTGTCCTCAACGATTTCTGATCTCGGTCGCGGACTTCCCGAAGCCCTCTCGGAAGCCATCATCGCTTCGTGCCCCCTGAAGATTTTGGAGCCTTGCGAGGC
The DNA here is from genome assembly GCA_905221635.1 of Symbiodinium sp. CCMP2456. NCBI lineage: Eukaryota > Dinophyceae > Suessiales > Symbiodiniaceae > Symbiodinium > Symbiodinium sp. CCMP2456. The sequence goes on along the minus strand of CAJNDV010031058.1, from coordinate 13,986 downwards.
AACGCATCATGACTTGCTCGATTTGGTTACCGAGCTGGAGAGCATCCAGGACGGTGTGCTGTGCCCCCACGACCGAGTTCCGTGTGGCAGAGACCGTATCCAGGAAAGCCGAGTGTCGGTGGACCAGGGGTTGCTCGCAGATCTCATCCGTGGCTTGAGCTATGCCAGCTATGCTCTGACTTGTCTTGTGGGGATAAGAGCACTGAGAGGTTGGGGATTCCCCGTTGTACTATCACGAGAATGATATTATGGATCCTCAAGCCCTGAAAAGCGGCTTTCTGTCAATGATGATGGTTGAGAGGTGTCGCCATGTTGAAGAATGTGATATTGTGGAGATTCTGATGTGGATTGCATTTGATGCTTATGGTGCTGATAGGTGTGCCTTCCTTTCCTCCATTGATTGACACGCTTGTATTGACTTGCGATTACTATTAGAGGTCCAAACTACTCGCATAAACAGCAACAATATACCCTTTCTGTAGGCCCTGTATGTTCACATTATATATGGTGTAGCCTGTGATGGGGTCGGGGGGCGCATAGGGTGGGTGAGGGCACCGGTCGGTACTAAGGGACTTGGTCCCGACAAGCACCCCAGTTTTAGGGTGACAGTACCCTATTGCGACATTCGGCACCCTTTCCACGGCACTTCGACGTGCTGGCCACTCATACATGTGTCAATAAGTCTACTTAGTGTTGATGGAAGGCAGTCCGGGTTGTTTCATTGCATGCTAGTGGCTCGTTTAAGGTTGCAGTGTGTCTCCCTGGTCCCATTGCCATGCACCTAAACACCGTTGGCTTTTTTCCAGCTGGTAACGGGGCGCCCTGCAGCTGAAACTCGCGCTAAGCGCCACCGGCTTGTTCCAGGTTGTGTGTCGCCTGGACAGCTACGCACGACATGCCATGGTCTCTTACGCTTCCATCTTCCTGCTGCTACTGCTGCCTTGCTTACTCTGCCTTGCATGGTGCCATGACGGTTTCGCAGCCCCATGCCCAGTTTGCGTCTTATATAGATCTTTGCGGTGGAGACAGCGGCTGCGTCTCCTTGCTGGGAGATGACCTGTCTCTCTCAGAGCCCCTTTAGATGACGCACGTCCTAACGTTAGTTACGGGCTTGGCCCGAGCCTCGCCTCCGAGGCAAGTACGACTCTCAGATGCAGAACTCGCTGCCCCCACGGCACCAAGCGCGGTCTGCAGCTCGGCTGAGGCTTACAGGGTTTAGGGTTCAGGGTTTAGGGTTTGCAGGGTTTTCGGTTTTGTTGAAGCACGGTTGCGAAGCGCTTGTCGGGAGATGAGGAAATCAACCGCAGATCGTCTCTGGCAAGTTTTGCCCGAGATCCAAAACTTAACCATAGTTCGTAATGCTTCTTGTCACTGTGGTAGGAAGAGGATGTTCTAAAACACACTTAATCCCAACCTTGAGTCCTACAGACCAGGACTACTTGCCCTTTGATCTGCCTGTGGACGAGCGGGAGTACAAGATGCTTCCGCTCCCGAGCGAGACCCTCAGGCCCATCCTGGAAGGTGCCAACTGCCCGGGGATTTAGGGACATTTAGGGTTTAGGGTCGACAGGCTTCGGCATGCGAGATTTGGGCACACTGTTGCAGGCACCACAGCCTCCGAGCTGTTGGACCATCTGAGGGACGAATTTGATGTCCCACTGCATCCGCACTTTGTGCTGCGGATTCTGGAATTGTCTATTGACCTCTACCAGAAGCGCAACGAAATGCATGGTCCGGTCATGAAGCTCCAGGTGCCCGGTGGCTTGGACATGGACGCAGGAGCAGTGCAGGTACATGTGGCCGAAACTGGCCGAGCTGGGCCATCCAGGACTCTGTTGGGGACGCTGTGTAGCAGGCCTTGACAGGGTTTACGCGGACGAGGGGTGTGCTGTAGTCTGCCTCAAAAACCCTCAAACCGCCGAGACCAACGCTCGCGGGCCCGGTGAGCGTGTCCAACCCGGCTGTTGCAGTGTGAGACTGCGCGAGAGGGATTTCTGGTGGGGGGGGGGTCTGTGAAACCACGAGAGCTTAAACCGCCCGTTCCCATGCAGAGCTCCCGGCCACGTGCTGCGGGAAGATCTAAACAGCCCACCAAGCTTACCCCCAACAGACAGGATTGTCGTGCTGGGTGACACCCACGGGCAACTGGCTGATGTACTTTGGGCAGTTTCTGAGCTGGGACTTCCGACTGAGAAGAATGTGTTCGTGGTCAATGGTGATGTTGAGACCTTGTTGCAGATTGGGGTTTCTCAAAATCGTGGGCGCATCAGGGGCCTTCCTGTTGATAGCTTTTCACGTGTTCTTAGTATCACTAGATTAGCTCGAGTCCTCAGAAAACAAGACTCCTAGGAGCCTCGCCTGCAACTTATCCGAAAACTTAAACGCGGCTGCGGCAGCTAAGAGCCTCACGTGTCGGAGATTCATCCTATACTAGGGGTTCCTCCAGGTGGCATCTTCTGCACCGTTAAATTGAACTCAATCCGCTCCCGACTCCTTTGTCGTGCTGTAGCCGGTGGCACATTTCTCAAAAGCACGGACTGCTCAGTCTGAGACGAGGCAGATCGCTGCGACTGGTCAACGGAGATCTTCATGCTGTTCCTCACGATCATGCTGCAGTATCCCAATGACCCTGTCGTTGTCATCAATCGTGGCAACCACGAGTGTATGACCATCAACGCCTCGAGGTGCGGGGGGTTTCAGTACGAGCTGCTTGAAAAGTATGGTGCCTCTTGGGGGCCCTATCTGCATGCATTGTTCGGTCGCCTCTTCTGCGTCCTGCCTGTTGCAACCTTGATCAACGACGTGGTTCTGGTCATCCACGGTGGAATCGGTCGAGATCCCGAGAATCAGCTCAACCATTTGCGGAACCTGGATCCAGAACTGCGGGAGGCCAGAGCCTGAACCCTGAACCCTATAAGAGGGTTCTAAACCCCTGGCTCTTGACCGTAGACTAGCACACTTTAATATTTGGATTCAGGTGTAGGACATGCTCTAAACACGGCACGGCGC
>CAJNDV010031058.1:0-10633 GCA_905221635.1 Symbiodinium sp. CCMP2456 | reverse complement strand
GAGCGCGCAAGGGCGAAGCGCAAGACGTTTCTCGAGTTAGGGGCTGCAACCTTAATAAAGAACAACCCCCTAATAAACCCCCGAAGCCCTGCAAAGCCCTGTAACCGTTGTACCAAAAAACAGCTCAGGCTTCCATCAACCCATGGGGCCTGGAGGGTGATGCAGGAATGGATGCGCTGGTAGATGCCTTGTGGTCCGATCCCAGCGACGTGCCCGGGAGCCGTGCGAACGCACGCGGAACTGGACACATCTGGGGCCCGGACTACACCAAGAGATTCTGCCAAAGCAACGATTTGAAGCTGGTGATCCGTTCCCACCAAGTTCCCTTGGACCAGATCTTAGGCTCAAGCGAGAGAAGTTTCTGTTTGAGCCTATATGTTGGTGTTCGTGAAAATGTCCAAGATAGAGCCCTAAATAATATGATCCATTTGCCCCACCCCTGCCCCATGTTATTGCGCAAATTCTCTGAGACTCACATGCGACTCTTTCCTTGGAGTTGAACTGTCGCAAGTAAGGAGCGGCGTGTGCGTGCACAAAGCGCACAAGGAGCAGCTCATCACGGTCTTTAGTGCCTCCAACTACAGGCTCCCCGCAGAGTATTGCTGTCACACCCCGGGAAGACGGACCCTGAACCTTAAAATCTGAACTCGCACAGCATTCAGCCCTGCAGATGCCGCTCAGAGACGAGCAGACAACCACAAAGACGAACTCCCACAGAATGTGGTTCGTACCAGGTCAATAAGAATCCGTCAATCGCATCCTCGCAGCCAGCGATCGGCTCGAATCTTGAAGTCCTCGACTGATCCAGTACTTTGAGATGAGCATGTGTACGAAGAAACCCCTGTCCACGGTGCCACAGCTTGCGCCAGGAGGGTTGAGATCCTTGTTGCAGCTTCGAAACGCAAGTCTAGAGTCTAGAGTATTGGCGGCGCCTCAAAGTTTGCCTGTGACCGTTGCAACTCCATGACGAAAGAGCATAGGAGGGATCTTCCCACCCTTGGCCAGACAATTGTCAGCAAACTGTCTGCCATGCAACGGCGAAGTGCGTCGGCAGGACTCGAATCCTTGCAATAGTTGCTACTCGTAAAACTCGAGTGCCAAAACTAAAGCGCTTCGGGTCATCACTCAATATGAATGCGGGATTCTGATTTAGAAACCCTAGTCTCAAATGTCCAACGTTATTAATCGGCAGCCTTTGGTCGAGCAACATGCTGACCGGTCGCGGGTGCGGAGGGCAACGGGCGCGAAGATCGACTTGACAACCAGGACGCTCCTTCGGAAGCCACAGTGGCCAGGACGCAACCAAAGACCGTGTCAACTGCATCCACTCCGAATGCGATTCCGCCGCGCGTGCAAAAGGTGTTTGGAGCCCGGTACATAGAAACTGTTGGGAGGCCTCAGGTGCCACCCCAACACCACCTACAGAATGTACGCAGTGCGTTCGGCGACCCCTCAGCCTCACAGACCCAACTGGCCCAGGACCGCAACCCCGCCCACAGCAACCGGAGGACCTAAGCTTTGCGATAGATGATTCAATCACGCAAACAGGCCTGGCTGAATTCAAAAACGAAATAATTCCAGGTGGCGACGCCTTACAAAATGAATGAAAGATGGTGTGCAGCCACTTGATATCTTTCCAGCAACGGGGTGCTGATAGCTCCTATCGCTCCGCCTCCTCGGAGAATGGTTTCGCTACATTTTTTCCACTCATTCAGGCTCATCTTACCACCTACTGTGAAGACCGTATGGGCTCCACAAATTTGGTTTTCGACACGGTGCGGCAACAAATACTCTTGGTCGCTGTTTATTACGGAGTGGAGTAGGACACCGTGACACACTACAGCTCGCAGCTACTGTGTTTAAAGCCAAGCTGGAAACAAGACTCGGTCGATCACCAGGACGTGCTCATGGCACGTAAGCTCTTTGGCATCTCCCCAAAAGCAGGAGCAGGAGTGGGTGTCACATCTCTGGTCAACAATAAATCCCTAATCTGACTTAACAGATCCCTAGTCCCAACCTCATCTCACATGAAGTACCTCGGTGGTAGGATGTCCCTTGGGGCAGGTTGGCTTCAGGCAAAAAGTTGCATTGGCCGAGGAATCCTACAAACATCTGCCGGTGGTGTGGAACAGCAACCAATCTAACCAACATAAGCTGCAGATATACCGCGCCACTTGCCTGCCTACGATCGGTTCTGGTCTGGATGCCGTTGCCGTTCCTTTGCCGCGTCATTGGGATCAAGGATGATCAAAGCCTCGGATTAGTCATGAGTCAAGGGTTAGCACGTGGGATGTTTGAAAACACGCTAGCTAATCACAACTCGCTTCCATCTTCCTACAAAACAAGCAAGTCAACACTGTAGCAAACATTGTGTGCACTTCCCTAAATAATTGTCTGCATCATTCTCAATTAAAATCGTGTTCAGGCCCAAGGGGGACATAAAGCGAAGTGTCATTCCGTTGTTTCGGTTCCGTTTAATGAATGAAATTACAGCACGCATGCTAGGAATAACTGACAGGCGGTAAGGAAGCAAAACGTCCAATTCAATTTGTGAAAGATAAGGAACGCGCAGCTCCTGTTACTTAGTTTAACTAGGGTCTTTTGTAACCGCCAGAATGACCGAAACAACAACCAAAGATAAAAGGGCAAAGTCAAAAGCATGCTTTCATTTCTTTTCACGTTCTTCTATACGGGGTTGAAGTCGCCGCACTTCGCAGAATGTTGGACATGACCCCACCGCTGATAAATGCGCCGCTAAGCAGACTTACAGTAGCGTGACAACGAATATATGGCGAAAACATGCGAGGCGCTAGAGCAGATGCCAAAGCGCGCACGCATGGCGGTGACGAACATATATAAGCAAGAATCAGTGTCAGGAGGGAGTCCTGATCAGAACTAGGAAATTCTTTTCCGATGCCGGGAACCCTTCCGCACATCTTTCGCCAGGGGCCGGCAGAACCGGGCTGGCGGAGTGATCCTGCAGCCGGGGGCAAGCCCAGGCTCCCTGGAAGCCTTGTGCCTCCCGGCTAAGTGCTTCACTCTGTTCGCTTGGGTCTTATTGGTACCATAGCTATATAGCCTCAGTTCTGGATTGTTCGACATGTTCGAATAGATGAATTAGCGCCGTCCTGTGAATGATGTCTTGGACCTTCCCAGAGAGCAAAGCACGCTTGCACTGAAGATTGAGATAATGCAGCATGCTTGATGTTTTGTTGTCCCTCTCACAGAGATCGTGGTCGTTTTTGCAACTCGTCCTTCTGCGCGTGTAGCTTGCACTGACAACGACGATGTCGACGACCGTGACAACGGTGCTAGACATGTTGTTGAACATGAAGCTGTATCGCGGACTAGTATCATGCTGGTGGTTTCGATGATGATGACGTTGTTGATGTTGATGTTGCCGATGGTGATGAAGATGAAGGTTTAGACGCAGATGTATGTCTACGATATGCATTTGCACTCGTGAGTCGATATCCTGGTTCGGGAAGTGCGTTCTGTGCTGCGTTCACGCTTCAGTGGTAACTTCGCATAGCTCGAAACTCAGAGGGGTCTCACTGCAGTCCGGTGCGCGGATACGGAGTCAGTGGAAATGGGTCCGACTCTTTTGGACACGTCGAGACACCTACGGAGTTGCTTCTTCTGCTTCTTCTTCAACCTTATCCTCGTCGCCGTCGTAGTCGTTGTCGTGATGGTCAATGCCATAACGAGTACTGCTTACACACGAAGCTCCACCACAATCCATCCATTCAGCACCCGACCTCGCTCCTGCGACGCCAGCCCTTTCGACGGAAGCACCCTTCGTCACACAGGACAGCACCGGAACATACCGAAACCATATAAAGCGAAAGGACATCACAAGTGATCTATGGGCCATGAACCGTTTCGACATGTTTCGACAATTCTATGTGTTGTTCTCTATGTCGTGCCTTCACAGCCCTCCCGAGGCCACGACCTGGGCCGGTGCCCTTCTTGGCGGGTGCTTTCGAAATCTGCCAACCTGAGACTGGGTCGCAACTCGAGGAATGTTGCACCATTGTGCACCCTTTGCATCCCTTTGCTCGGAGATGTTTTGCGCCTTGTCCCCTTCAGGAGGCCGCGCACCAAGCTGGGAGACACCGGTGGCTTTGCAGCACTCGATGGAGTCACTTCACGGCATGGAAGCCGCGTCTTTGAGCCTTGCTGAGTTGATGACGAGCTCGTGGCAGAGCTGATGCAGCATTCGATGGGTTTGCTGGCAGAATGGCGTGTTCCGCTTTGGGAAGCTTGTACGCGTCCGGTCCCCAGTCCTCTTGCTTCGAAGCTTGTAGCAAAGAGCGCTCATGTACGAGGCGAAGATCCACAGCTAAAGGGAGTGATAACTTTGTCATCCTGGCGACGAATTTGCAGAAGCACGACCAGCATCTACATCGACTGGATCTTAGTGGCTCGCCTTGTGGGTGGAGCGAGTCAAAATCATCTGCGGTACATGGACACGCTCAATCGCTTTGGCTTCGAGATCGCCTCGCAGGCGAAGAGGAGAGGAGGGTAAGCAGCCAAGGGGCGAAGTACGTGTTCAGGATTGTAGGGCTATTCGGTTGAAGCCGCCGTGAAGGTCGTTGAGAGCCGGTTGGCCGGTTCCGTGTTGGCTTCCATCTACGTGACCATGATGCGGGCAGACGAATCCTTACATCATCTCATGGGCAACCTGTGCCAGGCGAGAGACTGCGAGAATTTTAGTCCGTGCGAGCTCCGGAGAGTCAGGCGGGTCAGCGAGCGGCGCCGGCTCGACAGCTCTTGGAGGGCCAGGGCCCTTGAGCGAAGCTTCCAGCTTCGAGTGCTAACCAGGCATCATTGGTAAGTGGTAAGCAAGGTCTCTGTGAGATTCTGCATCGAAATGCCGTGACTGGCGCAACGCTCAGTCAGGGTGGACGGTGGGGCATCAGGTGCTGTTGATGCTGTCAAGGCTGGTCGTGTTGTCTTCAGGACCTGAGACGGCTGCGGTGCTGCGCAGCATGGAAGCGCACATTGGCAGTCGGCGGACGTCCACTTCAATCGACGTTGCCGACTTTCTGTCTGCCTGGCGATGTGCAGCAGGTCCTTGCATCAGCCGTTGCAGTGCGGTTCTCCGTTGTTTTCAGCCGCTTTGAGGTGTCTCGGCGGAGCTGACCCCCGAGCAGTCGGAGCTTTCTGCAAAGATCTCGCGTCTCTTGGGCTCAGACCGACGGACGCGCAAGAGGACAAGTAGCAGCATGTGGTGTTGATCCCAAGGTATTTGCAGTCAGAGACTTCAGCGAAGTTGAACCGGCAAAAAACATGAATCAAAGAGGATCAGCAGCCTGGCGCCTGCTTCTTCCACCACGCTGCCGTGTGGCTGCATCTGTATTGCGTGCAGGAAGAACGACTTCCCAAAAGTAGAAGCCCGCTCCAAACTCGTTCACGCTCGTAGTGGTGGGAAGCCAAAGTGCAGGGTCGGGCCATAAGCCTGATGTAGGGAACGCCAAGGATGGACTTTTTCACTTTGGCAGATGCTGACCTTGACGGAAGCTTGGCAGACTCAGTGCGAATCCGGCCTTGACTGCCGAAAAGCGAAGAAGTGATTCTTCCTCTGAGGGTACATGTCCATTGATGAGGGCTTCGAAGCTCTAGCCAAGCACATGCAGCAGACGACGGGGCGAAAGGCTTCTGCTCTATCTTCTTTGCATCGTCCATAGCGTTGTCATGTGTGGATTTCGGCAATCAATATGGGCACAGGTGAATGACAAGGAAGCCGAAGAACTACGAAAGGTGTTGCGGGTGGCTGACACGACTGGATCAGGCACGCGTGTTCAGTCTTTGTTAGTTTGTTTGCTTGTCCTTGTGAGCGCGGGCGTGAGGAGCTGGCGTGAGGGTCCTTGTTTACGTGTGATTTTAGTCGCGAGGCTTGTGTTTGCTGACACCAGGGCCGGCTTCTGAATCGAAATCGGAGCCCGTCAGTTTTCACTACTAGGTTTACTAGTTGCTAATGGATGTGCTAACAATGGGCCTAGCCCAGTCATGATTATAGTCATCTGCTCAGTGGGTTGCAGTGCCCTGCCGTGGTGCTGGATGAATGTGCTCGCCATTGTTGAATGTGTCCACAAGTTTTCGTGTGTTACATTCAAAGCTCCGTGGGCATTTTGGGCTCAAGTGCCCGGAGCCTCCAAATTTCCGCCGATGTTAAGCACCGATGAGATCTCCGGCCGTTCCAAGCACGGCCGAAGCCCAATCGGACCAGACGCGGAGACATGGGGCTGGGCACTGCAGGATGGCCTCAACCTGGCACACAAGGTAGAGACGAGAATGCGACACATTCCGAACTCGTTTCCTTTCTGGATACCTTCACACCGGCAGGCTCGCAGCTGCAGTTAGACCCCATTGGGGTAATTGATGGCCGTCGCAGCCTCTTACACTGCGCTCTCTCCTGATGATGAGAATCCGCAGGGCCGGATCAAGATGATGGTGACCGATGGTCACTAGGCTCAGGCGGCCCTCCTCCTCTACCAACATTCACGTCTCCTCGGCCGAGGAGTCGGTCCCATCAGGGTCAGTCTCCTCGGGATGCGTCCCTCTGGTCGGGAGATCAAGGATTCCCGAAAATCTATGATACGTCTCGTTTCAAACGATTCGCTTCGGACCCTTGGTTTTCGACCCTGATGTTCTATGGTCGACGTTGTGTGGGCGTTGCTGCCCTTGGGATTTGGGCACTTACGGACTTACGGATCATGCCCCGATCGTTCGCCTGCTTGCACGTGATTCTAGCAAGTTGCCGACGACATAGCCCGCTCTTTGTGTTGGCTCTTGTCTATTCCGGCTTGCTTGCGGAGCCTGTGGGTGCAATGCAGTTCCCAATTGGTGGGGCTGCCCCAGCCGCCCCCCAGCTGTGAGGTCCATCAAGCTGTAAAGCGAATCTTACGACCCAAGAAATACAGAAAGTCTTTTCAAGACCCCTTGCCTGCCTTGGAAACGGCGGATGGTACTCTCTGTTGTTCAGCAGAGAAAGTAAGTCATGCACACGTGGTTGGAACACTTTCGTGTCCTGGAGGGAGGCATCCCCATCAATGCCAAGGGCTTGGTGCTAAAATGCAGGTCCCGATGCCTCGATTTCCTGAAACTGCTTTCCGTCACTCTGCAACATGCAAGGCGGCGGGCCCTCTTGCGCCGGTGCTGTGTCGGCACTTTAGTGTGCAGCTCACTGATTTGTTTTGGCCTTGAAGACGGTATGCCATGTTGGAACCAGCATGCCTGAAAGGAGGAGTGCTTTTCCGCATCAGCAACGGGAAGGCCGGCTCGCGACGCACATGTGATGCTCACAACGGATCTTGGCCTAGTCATGCCTGTCCACGGTTTTCCATTGATCGCTCTGCAGTTTAGCGGCGGTTAACCACTGGTCTGCCCATGCGTTGCCACTCCACCTCGGTGGAAGGGCTGGTTGCAGCCGCAGCGGTGTATGGCCGCTTATGCTCGCGATCAGTGCTGAGCTCTACGAGACGCCATCGCTTATCCGCTGGGCGTCTCTTTGTCGACCTGGCATCGTCGTATTCTGCCGTGAGAGTGTGCAGCGCTTCTGGCAATTGGCATGCCGCTGACACTGAGAGCCAGCTCCTTTCCAGGGTTTCGCTGCCGTCCCTGGCTGCGATTCTACATGTTGAGTGACTCCGTTTCCTCAGCCAAGCCGTTTGCAGTGTTCCCGGCCATGTTTTGGGCCCTGATTTCCTGGAACACCGATTACCTGGAAACTGTCCGTGAGGCTGGCTCATGGCTCCACTCGATTGTGGGCCACGCCTGTGCCCTTGGATCGATTGACTGGGCTGGTTCTCCTGGTCCAGTCTCATGAAGAGTCAGCCTGGGTGCTGGAAGGGTTTCCTGAAGCGTGCTGAATCATGGGCGTTGGAGGTTCACAGCCTTCGAGGTGCCTTCGATTTTGCTGTTCGTACGCTTTGGTCCCCAGCGCAACCCCGCACACTGTCATGTGTTAAAGGGATGGAGAGTGATTGTCTCCCGTGAGGCTTGGCCTTTGCTAGTCAGCAGCAGAGGGGTGCGCATGCACAACGTGTTCATGGGTACCGAAATACAGCTGCCAAACTTGCTGTTGGCCGGCGATGCGGGGCATGCCATGCCCTGAATGCCACTCGCTTCCGCCTCAAGAACCATCTGCTCTTCTTGTCCCGCTGTCGGCACCTTTTGGAGTCGTGCGAGCCGAGTGCCTCTGTTCATGTTGATTCCAAAGAGGGCCATGTGCAAGAACCAGCGTGCCGTGCTACAAGACTGAGTTCTTTCCCTCCGGCCGGGGAGGAGCCTTGCTCCGAGTTGCTGTCGGCGCTGCGTTTTTTGCATCACGCCAAGGATGAAGAGACTGGTTGCTGCGCATCTTGCCCCTTTTCCGATTCTGAGACGCACCCTGAGACTGTGGATGCGAAAGCTGTCTCCCGGAGCTTTGTTTGACTCCGCAGCAGATTTTCCTCGTTTTGAAGCCTGAGCATCTTTGTTCCAAAGCCTGTGGCAAGGTTCCCGATATCGCCGCAGACATGCCTCTGAGCCGGTTTTGACTGTGCCGTTGCACAAGCCTTCTGTGGATGCCCATTTGGTTTGTTGGCATGGTTCTCTTAACGCTGGCGCCTGTGTAAATGCTCGAGACAACGGGTATGCCTGGACACTCTGTCTTCGAGGCCCTGTGTGTGCGCTGGTGTGTCCAGCTGCCGGCTCCGTGCACGTTGCAATGACCCTTCTTTTCTTCACCCGGTCTTCAAGCCACTTCGTGCCTTACGCGCCCGGTCGAGCTGGATCCGTGGATTTTTGCTATGCATCCCTGTCCTCCTCCGCATCCCGTTGGCGGTAGGTCAGCTTGAGCCTCTGCTTGGTTGGCTACAACGGCTAGCCCAAGCACCTGCTGAGAGGAATACGACGAACTGTTTCACTTTTGAGTTCAATGCCATGGGCACGTCGTTCTGACTTCGGGCCCTCCCAAGAGAAAAGCTGTTAGAGGATGGTTAAAGATTGATGTGGAAGGCTTGCACAGGCGGTGTGCGCATGTGTGCGCAGGCGCGTCGGGCGCTAGGTCGATCGGGTGGGATGCATCCTGATGCATCCATGATGCGCTGGTGCGCTCAATTTTCTGCCTATTGTTGGTTGGCCATACCAGGCAAGCTGAACTACTTGGAGTTCTTGCTCCTCTTTGATCGGCAGTCGCCACGCTCTCTTACACACCAAGCCCTTCTCGATCTTCTGTGTTTTCAGGCCGTGATTCTGCTCATGCGCGCATCCAGCGAGCAGAGTCACCGCTGCCAGGTGTGGGCTCATCGCAGCGCCTTGTCGGGGCTCTTTCGGTACATAGGCCGCAGTGGCCTCATATCGAGGGATCAGGTGAAATGGAGCCTGGAGGCACTGAACTCTTCAATCCACGGGGAGCTCTTGCAGGCCGGACCGTCGGAATGCCCGGGTGCTTGCAAGGCCAGTCTATGAGATGACGGTTTTTGGTGGTGAGGATGATGACAGCGACGACATCTTCTCTTCTCTGCCTTTTGTTTCGTCTTCGTGGTGATTGTCACGGTGATGGTGCAGTTGTTCAAGTCATTGCACAATTTTGGAGCGCAAGCAGTGTTCTGAGGGTTGCCTCTGCCAGTCCCCAGTACACAGTTGTGACACATGAGGCCAACATCGAGCAAATAGTGAAAGCAGTCAAGTTCAAAGATGACTTGGTTGCTGCGGAGGAACTTCTCAGTGCTTTTCACTTGGTAGATCTATCGGGTCCTGCCTGACAGAATCCTTTCGGCTCTCTGTGAATGAGCCAGGTTCACAGCGCAGCGACAGCAAAAACTGCTATGTTGTGAGTCTTTGGTGCGTGGCCTGTGCAGACACCTTCGGGCGCGGCACGAGTGTCACTGGGGCCTGATGTCCTGCATGTCCGACTTTCGCCGTGCAGGTCTACATTCCACAAGGTTTTCTCTGGCAAGAGCTTTTTGCTGGCACGTCCCACTCATGTGGGATCATCAACACTGGTGCCTCGGCAGCGGGCCCCAAACGCCAGATCCGTAAAACCCCAATGAAGTCCAAGACTACGCCGAGAGCACTTGAGCAGATTCGGCTCTGAGAAGCTAGGCGAGACTCTTTGCTGGGGCAGAACGCGAGAGGGGCAGTGTGACGTGCCACGAGGATACAGCCTTGACCTCAGAGATCGACTTCTTTTGTTCCTGCAATCTAATTCCTACTACCTGTATTTTGCCTGCCAGCGACTATTGCATTATTGTGGGGGGTTTGGGGACATGGGCGCGTGGGTCAGGGCTTCGGGTTCGGGTTTAGGGCCGATAGATTTGCTAGCTCGGATGGAGTTTCTGCTAGCTCGGATTATGGGCTGATCTTCAAAACCACCACCACCACCACCACCATCATCACCATCATGATCATCGTCGTCGTCGTCGTCGTCGTCGTCGTCGTCGTCCCCATCCCCATCCCCATCCCCATCCCCACCCGCACCCGCACCCTCATCCTCATCCACATCCGCATCCTCAACCTCATCCTCATCCTCATCCTCATCCTCATCCTCATCCTCATCCTCATCCTCATCCTCATCCTCATCCTCATCCTCATCCTCATCCTCATCCTCATCCTCATCCTCATCCTCATCCTCATCAACATCATC
>CAJNDV010031057.1:39547-50300 GCA_905221635.1 Symbiodinium sp. CCMP2456 | reverse complement strand
ACCCTCAAATCCTAAACCCGAAAACCTGCATCCTTAATCTCAGAGGCTTCGGAAAAAACTGGGGCCTGGGGCCTTTGGAGAGAGCACAATTTCAGGGCTCCGTTGAGTGGAGCTCGCGGCTACTTGAGGGTTCGGTTCAGGGGTTAGGGCTTTTAGGGTAGACAGGTTTAGGCTTCAGGGACTTCAGGGGCTCACGGGTTTGAGGGTTAGTTTCAGTGGTAAGAGCCTTAAGGGTAAAGATTGAAGAAGCGGGACCAGTTGGTTCCGTGGGCCATCTTGCCTTGATGCAACCCCCGGACAGTTCTCACTTCCGGAACTTTCGGAGACGGCAATGATAGTGATATTCAGAGTAATGCCAGTGGTACTTCAGGAAGAATAGCACAGCTAGTGTGCCGTCAGGGCAGTCACGCTGAAACCTGAAAGCCTTGACTTAAAACGGTTAAGAGTCAAGGCCCGAAGCCCTTAAACCCTAAACGCCCTAAACGCCCTAAACGCTCAAATTCTAAACCCTAAACCCTAAAGCACTTGTAGACCTTCGTTTGGAAGGTTCGGCATGGAGAGGTGGGCGGATTTTTCAACGGTGCCGGCGTGGCCACGTGCCCCAGCCGACATGGCACTTGAGTTTAAGGTTTAGGGTTTAGGGTACGTTTAGGGTTTAGGGTTTAGGGTGTGTTTAGGGTTTAGGGTGTGTTTAGGGTTTAGGGTGTGTTTAGGGTTTAGGGCTTAGTTTGCGTTTAGGGTTTAGGGTTTAGTGTGTGTTCAGGGTTTAGGGTGTGTTTAGGGTTTAGGGTGCGTTTAGGGTGCGTTTAGGGTTTAGGGTTTAGGGTGCGTTTAGGGTTTAGGGCTTAGGGTGTGTTTAGGGTTTAGGGTTTAGGGTGTGTTCAGGGTTTAGGGCCGTTTAGGGTTTAGGGTGTGTTTAGGGTTTAGGGCTTAGGGTGCGTTTAGGGTTTAGGGTTTAGGGTGTGTTTAGGGTTTAGGGTTTGTTTAGGGTTTAGGGTTTAGGGTGTGTTTAGGGTTTAGGGTGTTGGGCTTAGGGTTTCGTGTTTTGAATTGTGGGTTTTGGGTTTAGGGTTTATTAGGACTCAGTTTATTGGTAGGGATAGGGGATCAGGTTGCAGTTGTTCTACTTGGAGAGCCTCTCAAAGAGGGCACCTTGTTGCTATAGGCATTCGTTATATCATGGTTGGACATCCGACCTTCTGAGCCAGCCTCCCTAGTGTTGCGTCTGTTTTTGGATTAGCTTGTCCACGACACTTTTGGTCACTGCAACCAACAGATTTAGGGTTCAAGGCTTCGGGCTTGTATAGTCCATGGTTTCCGCCAGCAGTTGCACGTGCTTGTTTACAAGAGGCAAAATCGATTCGGTTCTATTTATAAGAGGCTACAGCGCTTCGGCAGCCCATCTATGCGCGCACACACCATAGTTGCCTGATGTCGCTTACTCGCCTGCTTACACGACGACTACGACCAGCACAAGCAACACCACGCCTGCTCGAGTATTAAACCCCGTCGGCATACATCACCTCCATCACCATGCCGTAGTACCGTAGTACCACAACCATTTCTACGACGACCACTACAGCGGCTACCACGACGAAGCAAGAAAAACAACCACACAAGGACCATCACTAGCAGCACTTCTACCTTAAAAGTAATCCTTACCAAAATTTGCCATATTGCTATTTTGCCTCCTGTTCGGCCTAGGAACCGCCATTTGCAGCGACTTGCTGTCGAGGACCCACAACTTGCGATGCTAGCTCGAACCCTTTCAGTTCAGCGTTGAGGTCCGCCATTCCGTGAAACTAAGAAGCTATACCGGGCCCATGACTACCCTTAACCTTAAACCCTTAACCGCCCAATGCGTGCCGAAGTGTATGCTCGGGGCTTCAGACACTTTCTCGCTGACCAAGAAGGAGAAAGCAGGGCTTGATACTAATGTAAAGCTCGATTACTACAAATACCCTCTTTGAGTCCTACATGTTATTGAGGGTTCGTGGTTGGTTGGCTTTGGAATTCATGGTGATCGGGTACACACCTCCGGAGAAGGCTGCGGCTAGACGTTCGCGGGGTTCGTCCGGTGGCGGGGGAATCCGTATGCTCGGAAACCCACTCGGGTTTAGGCTTTAGCGGTTTAGGGAGCCCGCCAAGGATGCTTGCGACTGCCTTGCTGTCAACAGAGGTTTTGAAGGCGCAAGAGGAAGACCTTGGGAGAGGATGGGCGAACGACCGCCCGACACCGGCGCCCTCATGTAGTCCCAACGCGCAAAAAAGCTGAATTCTCAAACAACTCAGCGGCTTGCTGAATTGAAGGGCGCTTTTAGTTTGGGCCCCAAGCACTCTGAGATCTTGTAAACTGTGTCCCCGAAACCCGCATGACGACAGGAGAGCCGACTGGGCATTCCACTCTTGCCACTCGCCACCAAGACCCGTCGTTTGCATGCTCGGGGCGGTAGGTCGGACAGTCCGCCTCGGCCAGGGGATAAAGGACTTTCAGCCTCGGGTGGACCCTTGCAGGCCCTTGCACCTTTTGCGGGGCAGACTTTTGTTCTACGGGCCCTTAAACCTTAAACCCATTTCAAAGTCCGAAGTTGAGGGTTTGTGGGCTTTTGGTCGATTACCGGTCCTGTGCCGGGTTTGTGTCTTTTGCCGGGGTCCGGCGCTTCGGCTATGGGTTCCATGGGTACTTGGAAGCTTCATGAGTAGTGACAGTAGTGACATGTAGAGATGTAGGCAGCTTGCTACGTCCCCCTCTTCCTTCAAGTACTATAACTGAACCTTCGAAATTTGGCTCGGCTTTGCTAAATGGGGTCTTATGTTTGCGCACAGGAGATATTCCAAAGTAGAGGATGCAAAACGCACAAATCCCCTGCAATCTGGATACCACCATACCTTTCATACCAGCCCCCGCCAAGTCCAGACAATGTTAGACCCCGAACCCCAGAGGCTCGACCTTGTTCTCGCAACGCTGCCAGGTTTGCAGCAGATGTGTGGCACGGCATGTGGCTGGGCCTGTCATCAGCCACGAGGGTGGTGGCTGAAGTATGATACTTTGCCGTTGAGCACTTCAACTGTTTTCGGATCTACGTGTCTGGTGTAGACATATTCCTGCGATGGGTGATTGAAGCTGCAAAGAGCCTGAAAGCCTCAAGTTCTCCTAAACCCCAGAACCTAAACCCCAAGAGAACGTGCCTTAGCCACGACAGTTTCCCCGCTACCCGCGACAAGAAACCAACTTGCGTTTCTTGTCGGGGGTTTGGGTGTTTGAGATGTGTCGGGGATTAAGCGCGCCCTCAAACCCCAAACCCGAAAGCCATGTTGGACAGGGGAAACAGAGCCGGGCTCCCTTCGGATGAGTACTACGCTCGTACATGCCCTAGGACGTTTTGGATCAGAGGTGCAGGTTCTAGGGTTTCAGCTGTGCGTTAACGCCATGTATTGTTGATACCGAAGCAAAGCTTTCTGCCACAGCCTTTTACCGCAGTGTACGTACACTTGCTGTGAGGTCCAGTGGGGCTGGTTCGAAACTACGAAGCGGCGGTCTGGTATCATTTTGTGAGGATTCTGTGGTTTTTATAAGGGCTTTGCCGGGCTGTTTGTGGGAAATCAATCTTTTGCAATGATTCTTTCAAGAGAGGTTCCGACAAAGCTCCCCGCCACTGATGGCGCAGTCCCAAGCCAGACTAGTTTCCAGAGTGCCCAATTCGGCCTTGAACTAAAAGGATACTCCTTCAAATTAAGTTGTACATAGGTGCCTTAAGCCCTAAACCCTAAACCCTAAACCCTAAACCCTAAACCCTAAACCCTAAACCCTAAACCCTAAACCGATTACCAGCCCTGGTTCTTAGGTGGACCATCTTCCCGGTGCCCTTGGCTGAGGCTCGCTGCCTTCTGCACGGAGCAAGGGTTCAGACTTTCGAGATATATGGGGGTTTCCGAAAATAGGGGACCCTAATAATATAGTCCCATAAATAGTAGGATCCTTATGATAAGGAACCCAAAATGAGGTACCCCAATTTCGGAAACTCCCATATAGGTATCTTCCATGGGGCCGCTCGTGGTTGCACCGCTGCATTCGAGTCAAGCACCCCTACCGCTCAGACATTTAGCGGAATCGTTTTTCAAACGGCATGGAGGTTCTGAGTTTTTGTGCGGTTTCGCGGCAAAGGTTTAGGTCTTGGCCATCGTCGAATCATATTCTCCGTCTTTATCTTCATCGTTTTCAGCGGCTAGATGCCTCAAGGTCCAGAATCAGAAAGCTTGCGATGTCATAAACCCTTAAACCCAAACTCCTGTGCGAACCCAATCTATCCCGAAAAACCCATCTCGTTAAGCACGCATAGGACCTAGGAGGAAGCTACAGGGCATCCGGAATCACTGAAAATAGGTGGCTCAGCATGGTTTCGGGGCTCAGAGATTCGGCTTCGAGATTGCGAGAAAGTGGTTGCAGGCTTGTGGAGCTTGGAGAATTGATGGACTCAGCCCTCCGAGCCCTACCCACCTAACCTCAACCCCAAAGCCCAAAGCCCAGACCCAAAGCCTCAAAAACCTGAAATCGCTGCCCGTGCCAAGCCAGGCCTCGGCGTGGAGCCCGTATCTCTCGGAGGAAACTGCCAGAGCCACAGCCGTGGAGGCGACGGCTCGAGGGCTTCATCCAGGGATTTCAGCATCCTGATTCCCATTTTCGGGAACTACACGGACAGTTGCATGTAATATCAGACGTCTGGTAATGTCTATGTCTGACTCTGCATCTGTATCTACATATTCGTATCTGTATATTAATTCATACCCATATATGGGGGTCTATATCTCTATCTATAAATCGGTACACATGCATATGCAGACATACATATGTCTGCGTGTGTGTGTGTGTACGTCTGTTCGTGTCTTGTTGTATATGTAATCAGGTATATACCTAAATATCTATATATGTAAATATGGAAATATACATGCATACCTGTGTACATATTCGTGTATACGTAGTCAATCAGTCAGTCAATTAAGTATTAATTAACTAACTGATTAAGTAAGTGAGCAAGCAAGCACGGAAGTAAGTAACAAGTTAGTAAGCAACTCCCATACCCTAATCCCTTATTACCCTGGTAGTCCATTTGGAGCCTTCAAATGAAGGGAACGCAGACGGGAAACCTATAAATCCTACAACCGATAAACCCTAAACCCTCAACCCTAAACCCTTGCAAAAGGAGTCAGAGACCCCCTGTTTTACGTCCCAAAAATACAACGCCACCCTTATAAAAAGGATCCCGAAAAGATCCCCAGCATCTCAGTACACCTTTCCGAGGGTTTAGGACAAGACTAGGTAGTGCCCTGGAGCTGGTGCTAATCCAACCTCCCCAAGCCCGGGCCATGCCTACCCTAAACCTCGAGCTCTAAATCCCACTAAACCCTCACCCTAACCGCAACCACAACCCAACCCCAGCCCTAAACCCCAACCCAAACCACAGACCCTAAACCCTAAAACCCCAAGCCCCAAGCCCCGAAAGTTTGGCTCTAGGCCGGAGCCTCGGGTCTCTCGTGGACGCAACTTGCCCCGATCAGGGGCTTTGGGCGTCAAATCCATTTGGGGGTCAGGGGCTTGCAGGGTTTTGTAGGGTTTTCAACGGGGTTGTATAGAGGGATTGATCAGATTCTGTCGGATTTTGCAGGGTTTCGGGGTTCAGGGTTCGGCGTTTTGAAGTTCAGCGCTTTCGGCCGCGGTGTTGCTAAAGTAATCCGAGTAGGGGCTCGATTCACGTTGTTGAGCATCTTTCACCGCGTGCATGGTCGGTCTGCGATGGCCGAGTTCGACTTTTATCGTTTTGTTTTCCTTCGTGTAGGCGGAGGTAGACGAGGGTGCCGAATCAGGAAAAGATCCCTCACACAAAGACCTGAAGCCCCAAAACAGCGCAAAACCCGAACCCAACAAGCCCAAACTCTAAGTCCAAGGAGCTCCAAAGCTCTAAACCCCGAGCCCTAAAACCCCCAAACGCTAAACCCCTGAGCCCCAAAACCCGCAAGCCCCCCGAAGCCCCCCAAACTCCAACTGGGTTGCTCCTTTTTTTCCCCTGGAGACCTTGAGCCCCAAAACTTGAGGGGGCTTCCGAAACAAAGGGCCTCAAGGCCTTAAGGCCCTTTTGGTTGAGGGTTCAAGGTTTGGGGTTGAGGGTTTACGGGTTCAGAGTTGAGGGTTCAAGGGTTTAGGGTTGAGGGTTTACGGGTTTAGGGTTGAAGGGTTAGTCAAGTTTAGGTTTTTTTGGGAGATCCTTTCATGGTTAGGAGAGGCTCGTTTTCCTCTAGGGTGCAACTATAGTCCTGCTTCCTGACCCTTAGGACAATTTCTTGGTTGCGGGACACCCCTGAGCCCTAAACCCTAAACCCAGTGCTTGGCATCAGCTTTGGGCTGGTGATTACAATGCTCACATTGCCAAAGACGAGCCGGTCGCGGACAACATTGGCTGTAGAGAGGCCTCAGCACTCCTGATATAGGGGCCTAGATAATTGCCAAGAATATTACCACGATGGGAGGACGGCTCCTGAGAGAAGCTCTTGCCCGGACCCCTGCTGTTCTCTTCAACTCGTATGTGCCAACTAAGCACCGCGGCACCTGGCGCCACAACGTGACGGGCCAAGATTACGAGCTTGGTCCCTTCGTGGGTTGCTCGTTCTTTCAGAAAGCTCTGCAAGGATGAGGTTGAGGATTCTACTCGTTGGGGTCTATGCTAAAGTCCTTTGTTTTCCCGAAACTGCCCTAGGGGCTCTAGGGATTTCCTAAAGCCCCAACCCCAATCCCAAAGCACAACCCAACCCGAGACCCCAAGCTCTAAGCCTCAAACTCTTTTCGGGCTCTGGTTGGACTCCTAGGTTTGGGCTTTATGGGTTTAGGATTTTAAAAATCTAAGGTTAGAAGTATGGGCCCCTAATATGGAGCCTTGGGCCTTTCTCGGGACCCTTAAGGGTACATCTAGGGTTTATAGTAGGTGCACGAGTATTAGAATTTAGGGTTTAGGAGTTTAGGGACTTAGGGGGTTGGGGTTTAGGGTTTAGGGGTTCGGGGGTTGTCGCTGGGTCATCCCAGCAATATGCCAAGGTTTGCTCCGATGGTCGATTTGGCGCGAGATCAACGCTGGGGCCGCAACGTGGAGGCCATGAGGGCACTGTGCTTTGCCAGGGGAAATACATGCTCCTTAATCGAGTACTATGCCTCAATGCAATAAATCAGCCTGAGAAGCCCTCTAAGCTTTCAGGTGCGTTACGTCATTGCGATACCGGGCACTCCGGGTTGTCAGGATTCGGTGTCTAGGAACTGCTCAGATATCGACTCAGCAGAGCTAACATCTGAATGCCTAAATGCTAAAGCTGCTAAAGCCCCGAACCGTCGGCGTAGTTCCCTCGATACTTCTTGGCCGGGTTCCCTCACTTGAAGGAGCAGGGGGCTTGGCAAGTGAGTTCAACTGGTGTCAGCATAGACATGCGGCAATGATAGGCTCGGTCATCTAGGCTTTCTTCAGCCCTTCCTCCACAGCCTGATTCCGAAACCGCAAGCCTCCAATGACTCTCGCGTATAGCTCTGTGTACCAAGTCCAGCGATCCTGCAATTGCATTGCCAGAGTAGCGGCAGCGTGTTTCCAAGCGACGTGGAAGTGAAAGGCTTCAGAGTGCAGCACAAGCGATAAACCAAGCGACCAAGCGAAACGGTGGGCTCTTTCCTGCAACCTACCAGAAGTTTCTAAATCATTCCCATCATCTTCGTAAACGTAGAGGTTTGATCTTTTTTAAATAGTACCCTCTTCAGACTTATAATACACTTTGAACCTCGAAAACTCTATTCTCATTACTATCGCCCCTTTGTGAACCAGGGCGCCGGTGAGGATCCGTTCTTAGCATCCCTCCTGGCCGAGGCCGGCCAGCCCAGGGACTCCGGCTTTTGGGGGATTTGTTGTCGGTTTTTGGGTTTAGTGGCTTTAGGGTTTAGGGTTTAGGGTTTAGGGGTTTAGGGTTTAAGGGTTTAGGGTTTAGGGGTTTAGGGTTTAGGGGTTTGGGGTTTAGGATTTTCGGGATTTGGGTTTAGGGCTTGAGGTTTTCAGGGCTTAAGAGCCTGGTGTTGAGGCTGTTGGGAAGGGGTGCACAGGCAATGGTTGCAGCTGAGGAGGCAACCTTAGTGGCACCTGAGCCCTTTCCTCCAGCGTCTGAAATCCTAACTCCGGGAGCTTCTCCGATCAAAAGCAGAACTTCATGTCTAATGATCCAATACAGGGGCCTAGGCAATTAGAGCCATGTTTTGGGTGACCAGGCCGGTAAGCAGAGCTTATTACTGCACATTGGAATCTCGATGTTAGATCCTCCCCCCTGCCCAAACATGATGCCCAAGCATGAGACTCTAATCCTGCAAGCCCAAGCCCACCCCCGAACTCTAAACTCAAAGCGCCAACAAGGTAAACCCTGTATCCCCAAAACTCTCCTGAGTTCCGTAACTCGTCAACAAAACATTAAGATCGACAGTTTTCTCAGCATTTCTGAGACCAGCAAGCAAACCCTTGCCATAAACCCACCACCACAAGCCCAATGCCAAAGCCCAAACCCTAACCAGACGCCCCACACTCCAAAACCCCAAACCGCCAACCCCGAAGCCCCAGCGCAAACCCTCGAGCAAGTAATTGTTGTACACCAGGAAGCAACAGAAAGCATTCGAACCGACTTTTAGCATCTAGAATGAAAACACGAATCCAACAGCACATGCACAAACACAGACAACGACCAACACCCGAAGGCGCGAGTCCGGGGCTTTCAGGGCCCCGACCTCCACTTGAACACCTCCCTGGGTGCCTGCCTGAAACACTTTGCCGGCTACTCAGGCGGGTTCTCCGGGTCCGGGAGGGGATTCAAAAGGTCTTTGAGAGGGCCGTTCACATCCCTGAGGGTTCTACAAGGCTTAAGAAAGGCTTAGGGTGTGGGGCTGTAGGGTTTAGGGCTGAGGGTCGTGGGTTGTTTGCGGTGATTTGGGGGGCGACGAGTAAGGGTTTCGATGAGGCCTCCCCGATACTTCTGCGGACTGTAACGGCTCGGGATTTTGGGCCGTCTTGCGGCTTCTTATAATAAATCCTAGACCTAGACCGTAGCCTGGATCCCGAATCCTTTTGCCGACTTCCGAAGACGCCTCTGGCCAGGTGTGGAGGCGGGCTTGGACTACTCTGAGACAGACATCTCCTTGCAGACCTTTCGGGAGATGTGCCTTGTCCTGGGCTGGGGGTTTGGGGGGGTCTGCAGGGGATTGAGGGCTCGGAATTCAGGGCTTTTGGGGTTTTTTGCTCAGAGTTTCGCTGCAGCCTTAAGCCTGAAGGCCGCACCCTGAACCCTCTGGCCTTTGCGGTGCCCGAAGGCTTCATAAGAGCGCCATGCGGGCCTTCCGGCGGAGAGCAAAGAACTGTGAATCCCCACATCTGTCAGAGAACTGAACTGAAGGGTTTAGGGTAGTGGAGGGTAAATCGTCAATCTCTAAGCCCCAGTCCTGGCAGTTGAAGCCTGGAGCCGCTGTTTAATCTTTGCAACCTACCAACATCTCTGCTATCTGAGGCAACATACTGGTAAAAGGCAACACCGTGAGTCCTTCAGGAACGCGTGTTTTCCACCGCCACTTGCACAGCATGAGGCTCGAGCAACTTTCAGCAGGCGTCCGCCGCAGACATGCAGGCATGTCGTTAAAATCGGAATCTAGCATTATGCAGATTCTCGAGTGAGTCACGATGTTAGTGGAAAAACCTTTTCGACAGCAAACAAGCAGTCGTGTGACATCACATGTGCCCATACTACCTGCTACTATCATATGTTCAATTGCTTCAAACACCTGGTTGTGAGTATCTATAAACATACATTTGCACATACAGAAGACGAAGCCTAAACCCCAAACACTAAACCCACAACCCCAAACAGACCACGCAAAGCCGTTTGCTTCAAGGTTCCTGCCACCTTTCCAAGCTGGCATCGATGCTGGGGCTGTCAGTGTGATGAGTGCGCTGAATGCCCTGAGCCTTGGTATAGGGGTTTTACCTGGGTTCCGACAGGGGGTTTTGAAGGGCTTCAGGATGACTTATAATGTTTTTTGGGGGTTGGGGGTTAATTAGGTGGCTGGAGTGGGGGGTCCAGAGTCCAGACTTTTAGGGGTTTCCAGTGTGAGTTGAAGACCAGGGAGTGCTTTGGAAGACTGTACCAGCTGCAGGGCTCAGGGTTTGGCGGTTTTGTCGAGGCGAAAGGTCGAGAAGATCCTTGCATAGAGGAAAGTCCAGAAGTTGGCAAGGAATGGTGTGCCGTGCAGTGGCAACCGCTGGCTGCTGTCGGATCTGCTGCGGGGACGCTTAGGCGATTTTAGGAGCCCTTTTTTGTTGTAACTTCGTCCTCGCCGGCTTCCGACCTGTGAACATACTTGATCAAACAAAGCCCAAAAAACAATGGGGAAGCGCTGTTGACGAAGAGGATGATGTTCGGGATGGTGACATGCTGATGACTAGGATGAAGGCGGCGATGATGTTGATGATGTGGTGCTGGCGGTGATGATGATGATGATGATGACGCTGATGATGATGATGATGATGATGATGATGACGATGATGATGATGATGACGATGGTGATGATGGTGTGATGATGGTGTGATGATGGCGGCGGTGATGATGGTGGCGATGAGGTGATGATGCGATGATGCTGATGATGATGGTGGTGATGATGATGATCATCATGGTTGGTTGGTTGGCTGGTTGGTTGATT
>CAJNDV010031057.1:372-17743 GCA_905221635.1 Symbiodinium sp. CCMP2456 | reverse complement strand
CTACTACTACTACTACTACTACTACCACTACTACTACTACCACTACTACTACTACTACTACTACTACTACTAGTACTACTACTACTACTACTACTACTACTACTACTACTACTACTACTACTACTCTGTCTGCAAATATTTTTTTGATGCTTAGCATTTTTTTTTGATGGCCGCAGGGTCAAATTTTTTTTGATGTCTATCAAATTTTTTTTAGATGCTTCACCCTGACAAAAGGGGGGCCGTAGAGAGCACTAAACATATTATAGGGGAAAAAATATTTTTCCCCTATAATATGTTTAGTACCCATGTCCATCTCAAGGAGAGCAATGTTTGCAGACATAGATCCTTCATAGTGACCCTTCATAGAATCAAAGAGCCTTGGAGTATCCCAAAAGGAACCTCATGGTAACCCTTGTAGAACGTTTTCCAAGCTGTATAGAAATCCCAAGTTTTGGGGGGTTTCCCGGGTGACTGGCGAACCTGGATCTGAAACTGGCCTCGTCTAGTTGACGAGAAAAGCACGTTCAGAACTTGGGGATGTTGCGTCCGTTTTAATTGTGTCTGTTTTAATTGTGTCTGTAGGTGATCTACAAAACAACTGACACTTTTGCTGACCTTCTACTGTAAGGGCAGCAAAGATAGTACATGAAGTAAGCTTTACAGTGGGATTTTGGTGATTGTAAAGACGGCTGTGCAGGAATGTTGGAGAGTGTTTTTTTTATTTGGGCTTTCGCTTTCCAGAGACTAGTTAGCAATATTCACCCACCTTTATTTCAAATGGCACTAAGTTAGGATCGATCCCGATCCCTAAATCCTAAACCTTAAACCCACAACCCTAAGCCCAGAATTCAAAACCCAAGCACAGCAGGCGTCCCACCGAGTCTGCCACCTCAGCATTGGCGGCGCCTGCAGCCCCAGCGAAAGCCTCGGTAATGTAGGGGCACCAGAAGTTGGCTTGAAAAGATTTGAGTCAGACCAGAAACAAGCGGTTTGGGCTTAGAGGGTTGGGCTCCCCGGCTTCTTGGCTTCCCGCTTCCCGAGAGGCCTCACTCCAAACAGTCGCCTCGGTATGTCCGATCCACAGCCCCAACCCTCCTCACCTCGGCTAAAGTAACCAAGGGCTGCAAGCAAGGGCAAAATTTCGGCCAAATGCCCCTCCTACGGTTGATGATATAAATCCTGCATTACCCATAATAAGGAATATACCATAACTCCCACAGTCTAGCCTGCGGCAGTCTGACGGCTTGGCGTTCCACACTCTGTGGGTAAACAGTTAAATCCCCACATCGCGACGATGTTGCGCCGTCCAGGACTCGGCCCAAGCCCTGTTCGGAAACCCGTTCATCTGAATCCTCCAATGCTGCTGTCTGCTACGGCTAGACAAAGTCCTGGCACGTTCAAGTTTAGGGTTTAAGGTTTAAGGTTTGCCTACGAGAGGCGTTGCCCGGGAAATATTTCAGGCACTTGTCGTGAAGCTTTCTGCAGCCAAGGCGGAAGCGAAGGAGAAGACATTGACAAAGGACGCGTCTATGCAGTGCTAAGGCTAAGGCCTTATGTCGTGAGATTTTTTGCAGGAGGGCCTGTGGCTGAGAGCTTGAGCATTATTCAGGATAGGAAATTATGGATTTCAGCATTTTAGTTCTTATTGATGTTGCCCATCGGCAAGATTTCTGTTGTTGGGGTCATGGTTCGTCTACCGTCCTCCTCTTGCAGCTTAGCTTGAACTCTGGGAGCTCTGGGCTGATCGCACGGTGGCTTTCTGTTCTCGCATGTGGCGGTGTAGGGCTCCGGGCTCAGGTCCGGCTTGAGTCCTGCGATCCGGGCTCGCATGTCGGCAGGAAGAGATCGAGACGAAAGTCCTGGAGTACATGAGGCGGGCAACTCTGGGCTTCTGTTCCAAGTTACGGGTACAAGGCAAAGAGCCCAGAAAAGTAAATTGCGACCAGCGAGACCTCCTGCAAGAATGCTGTTCCTTTTCAAGCTTCGTTCTTAAGGCAAGGGCGTTCCAAGGAGAAGAGCTTTTGAACCAAAGTGCAGTCACCGTATTGGATTTTGTCATGTCTAGGGCGCCAACTCCAAGCTGGGGCCTGTAAGAAAGTTTCGGAGTTCGCGGCGTCCTAAGACTTGTAATGTCGGGGGCCTGATTGTTAGCAAAGGGTTTTGTGGTATCCTATGAAAATACAGTTATCTCCGGCCGATGCATTTAGGAGCTCGACAAGCTAACCCCTTCATTGTTCGTAGTATGTAAGGATGGCGAAAATGTAGCCACAAACCCTGTTCAAAAATGCGACGTGAATCTCTGTACTCTAAACCGAGCAATGAGAAGTCGTGGTTTGGATGAAAACCGCGAAGAGGGGTTTGAATGGGGTTTATCGAATCTTGCTTTATCTTGCTGCCTTTCCTCAGCTCTAAAACCCGAAAGCCTAATAATCCCTAAGCCCTAAAACGGCAGCTTGTTTTTTCCTGGAGTTGTCTCGCGAGGCCCAAAACATCAAGCTCGACGCCGGCCGGCAAAGTAAGGGCCTCTACAGCTCATCGGGTTAGGGTCAACGGTTAAATAGGGTCAAGGATCAATGGTTCTTATTTTAATAATTATGAGGAGTTTAGAAGGTTCTTCAGGTGGTTTTGCCTGCGGTTTCATAGTGTTCGGGGGTTCGCGTAAGGGTTTTGGAAGGGTTTTGCCAAGTTTTCACGTGTAGGGTGCAGGGTGCAGCGTTTTCGAGCTCCGGCGTCGGGTAGGATGTAGGATTTAGGGGTTGGGATTGATTTTAAGGGAGCAAATTTTCCTTCAGTAGGTTTGAATTGTTAGGGACATAGGATTGTTAGGTAACGTTCCTCTCTTGTCCTGCCGCAGCTCTAGGGTTTTAGGATTCTATATAGTGTGCATATGATCCACCAAAGACACCTCTGCTCTCTGCTTACAGCCAGGCTTCAACATCAGAGCCCTAAACTCTAGACACGCCAATCTCGGGAATCCCTAAACCCTAATTCCTCAACGGTACACCTAACAGCCTCAATTTCCTTAACCCTCAATCCCTGAACCCTGAAACCAAAGTCTCACTGCGCTTTGGTGTAGTCAAGTCTGTGACGAGGAGGACGTAAGCAGCGGCCCGCGTGGGGACAACGCATGGTTCAAAACCTGCGCGTTCGAGTCGATGATGTGGAAAGTGCGCGACTCTCATCATAGCATCATGGCACCCACATCATTCTTGGCGCATGCGCGTATGATGGCACTTCTTTTTCGGTTTTGAGGCCCAACGGCTCCTGCATCATGCTCTACCCAGGCAAATACATGGTGGAGTACCGCAGGCATGGAATGGATGTCCAGTCAGTTGTTCACTTGCACACTCCCACAATGGAGGCCTCCTACAAACCACATATTGATCGTGGGAGAGTGTGATGCAGGCAAGCCCACAAACATCTGCACCAGCAATGGCATAATTTTTAGATCCACAGCGGCAACATATTGCTCAGGCGACTACGTGCCTTTGCAAAGCATGCAAACTGGACTCGACGCCATCGCAATCGCAACAGAGGGTCGGACTTTGTGCGCCGCAGTCGCTCTCCACACGACACATCTCCAGTGTCTTTGCTAGACACAGGACGGACAGTTATTGGGTTAATTTCTTAGATATGATGACTTGTCAGAGGATGGGCGGATCAATGCACTCGCCGCCGTTGCGAAGCTGATTCGACACATCGCGGCCAAGGTGTGGCGATTTTAATGACTTTCGTTTTAGACATATTACTTGTTTTCAGGAAGGCATCGCCATCTCCTTGGGTACGTACATCGCTAATTTTGAGGTCGTGTTGGGGAGGCACCGCCCAAAGACAGGAAAGGAGAGAGAGTTTCTTGGACACATGTGGTGCCGGAAGGTACCTGGATGGCGCCAGCACTGCCTGACCTGACTGAATGATTCTGCGGAGACAAAAAGACCATCAGCATGTTGCTGTGCTCCACGCGCATGATTACAGTGATTTTAGCTGCTCAAATTCCGCTAAAGGGGTCTTCGTCTTTGAATTTCCTGTTGTGTGCGGTATCGGCTAAACCCCCAAATCAACTCAGGATCCTGTCGAACTTGTTGCCATGCATGAAATGAAATGTTCACGGATATTTCGCAGCTGTCTGTCTGTTCGAGCTTCTTTGCAATCCTTCACCACTGTGCAATGGCTTTGTCGAGCTTCTTCAAGCGACTGCTGGAGCTCTTTGTGCGAGCCTGCAGGGCCAAAGCTCCGTGGCAGCTTTGCTTGCAACATCCGGCACTCGAACTGCGGTTGGTCATCACCGACATGGAGAGCCCGGAGTTGGAGTCGCTGGCCGGCGACGCATTAGCCCGCAACATGAAGGAGCTTGTGAAGCTGGGCTACCCCGAAGCTTGGCCTCGCCAGGCAGTCTCCGTCATGAACGTGCCGGAGAGCTTGGCGGGCGACCATGTGGCCACGTGGGTGGCAGGCTCCCCCGCCAGCCACATAGGAGTGAACCAACGGCACCCCGGCGAAGCTCAAGTCGGCAACGTGGAGTTCAAGGTAAACGCCTTCTACTCCATGACCTGGGCTTCGCCGGTGGGTGCAGCGGTGGT
This sequence comes from Symbiodinium sp. CCMP2456, assembly GCA_905221635.1. Classification (NCBI taxonomy): domain Eukaryota; class Dinophyceae; order Suessiales; family Symbiodiniaceae; genus Symbiodinium; species Symbiodinium sp. CCMP2456. The sequence continues at coordinate 13,163 of CAJNDV010031057.1, read as the reverse complement.
GATGACGTACAGCTCGGCCGCCTGCGGTCGGCTGGAGTGGTGGACGGAACCCGGCCGCCCCGAGGATCACCGCATCTTCACGGTCACACCGGCCTGGTTCGCCACCTACGAGCCGCGTTTGGGCTTGGCCGAGACTTTCGGCGCCCTGGCGGAGACATCATGGTGGCAATGCTCCTTCCAGTGGATGTTTTTCAATGCTTCATGTGGCGCGGCGACAGGTTGGACGTCGCCGGCAGCTTGGGGGCGTGGCTCCGCCTGCCCCCGCAATTGGGGAAGACGGTGGTGACTTTTGCCAGCTACACGTGCGAACTAGAGCTTAGTTTGGCTCGTCGGTGAGCTTGTGTAAGAGCTGATAAGTATCTTTGCGTTTTTGATGTGGTTCTTTTTATTCTGATGAGAAGCTTTCCATTTATTGTAAGCCGCATATTTATTGCTTTGACAGCTGTTTCAGTGCTCTTCATTTCTCTCCTGCCCACACTTGCTCAACGCTCAGCTAGATCTTACCCACGTGAAGAGCTCGACGGCTTCTTAACCAGGAACGGGCCCTTCCAAGGCTTGTTAGACCGGACTTTGATCTACTTATATAGACCTATACATATAGGACACCTGGATCAAGCCGGGCCCTTCCAAGGTTTGTTAGCTTGCACGCAACATGTCACAACAAAGGCCTAACAAGTCGCAAGCTTTTCTGAGGACAGCTGTTGCTGCTAGTGCGGGGACCACAAGGTTGCTTCGAAATCACGGTTGCTGCATTCGTGTTTGGGGGCAACGGCCTCTAGAATCAGGACGGCCTCTAGAATCAGGTCAGTTCCTTCTTTTTGGGGCACGGCCTTGCGGCAGCACGCCTGCTGCTCTCTTTCTGAAGGGCTCCCGAATTACGTTTGCTGTCTTCACTCTGACTTGAGAAGTAAGAAGTAAAAACTTGAAGCAGGCCAGTGTTGTCGGTTTAGGGGCAAGGCATTCCAGTAGAAGCGCGTCTGCTGCATTTATTTTGGGGGGATATCATAAACTTTGCTGCGCCAGTATGGGCCGAGCATCATTTTTCAAACAGCGGTGGCCATAGCTTTGTTGGAGCCTATCTGTTAGCAGGCTCTGCAACTCTCCTGCTGCGCCGTGTGTAGGAAACGAAAGTCCGTCACATAGATCGATGGATTTGGCGGAATTTGACCGCCGAATCCACTCTGGAGTCATCCTTGATGGTGTCGGTGATGCCGTTTTCCTGAAGCGACACCGGGAGACCTTACAAGGTCGGCCGAAAGTGGTCAAAGGTGCCAAGTCCGCCACCAATGTGTACGCGTATTCGTTTTCGTTCTGTTCGCGAGCTGTGGTGGCAACTTTCGACCTTAGTGCACGCAACTTGACCCTTTTAGAGACAGACCATTGGCTGTCCAATAGAGAGAATGTGATTCTTCTCGAGTTGAATGAGCCTGTCTATTCGACAGCGCAGATCGGTGCAGGCCCCTTCCCTGTTGACGAAGGCGACGCCGCCCCTGCCGCCTCGCGACCCCCGAAACGCCGATGCCTGGGAAGTCCTGCAAGGCAAGTCCCATTCTTGCCGGTTCGCAACAGATGACCTACGGGATGCACGACAGACATGTCAAGAATGGTGTGAAGTAAACTCAGCAGAAGGTTCACGGGACTATAGGGTAAATGCACCCTACACCCTAAAGAGTTCTCCGGAAGAACGCTCACATGCATTGCAGCAACTAGGTTTTTCCAAACGGTGAAAGGCACTTTCGAAACATCCGACAACAAGCCCGTTCAACACCTTATTACAAGCACGACATACAAGCCGTTGAGTAACCTGAAGGAAGCTCCTAAGCCAAGCATCCGAAGGGTCCAGGTTCACAGTCAAAACCCTAAGCCTTAAAACCACAAAACTCTAGAACCCCCAAACATGTACACCCTTAAAACCTTAAAAAAACTCTAAAAGCCCGAACAGCCAAAAAGCCCCTAAAAACCTTGCAGCCCTAAAAGCCCTAAACTTTAAACCTTAAACCCTAAACCCAGAGCGGCCACAAGCTTCCTTCCCAGGTGGCTTCCGGCTACGCGGACGAGCCGGACATGGCTTCCGCCCCAGGGCTTTGGGTTTCAGTACCTGGAGCCGATTTTGCGAAGCGGTTTAGGGGTTTGGAGGGTTTAAGGGGTCTGGGAGGCTCCTAATTGGTGCAAGGGGTAGCTTACAGTGGGTTTACAGGGTGTAGGCTTTGGGGTTCATGTTCTACTTCGCCCAGATCTATCCGATCTCATGTTGCGGTCTCCCTCGAGACGGAAAAACCAGCAAAGAGGGTAGCCCCGATTTTATTGGGTTCTCGTGGGTTTTGAATTGGATGGTGCAGGATTGATGGTTGGAGGCTCCCATACTTAAAGGCACCTAGTTCCAGAAGATTTGCGCAAGCATAGCGTTAGCACAGCAGCGCCAGAATTTCATGGAGCCGTCATTTAGAGCAACTACCCGTTCGTGTTGCGATTATTGCTGCTTGCTGCTTCCTGCCTTCTGCTTGTTTCCTGCTGCTTACTGCTTCCGCTGCCAGCAGCTGCATTAGCTCGTGTTGCTGCCGTCGTCGTCGCTATTGCTTCATCACCAACATCGCCATGATTCTTGCGATAGTTACTCTCAATGCTGGTTTTCGTTGTGCATTTTGTTGCTGTCGTATTCAGATCTGCAGCTGCTACTGCAGTGGAAACAACGAGATTCTCAGTGTTGGGTCAACTCGAAGCTTCAAAATCCACACCCTGCACAGGCATCGGACATCTCAAAGCACCCTCCTTTCAAGGATAGTCAGGGTTGCACGCGAACCCCGAATTGTCAGATCCGAAACTGCAGGCTGTGCTGATGCTGCACTCCGCCGCTTCGAACGGGGATGCCGGCGCCTCGAAAACCCGGGGTTGAATTGAAAGAAACTGTACAACTTAAAACGGCTCCCCAACCCATAAGATAATGAAAGGAGCCGAACAACAAATGTAAAGCTTCTCAGTGGCCCCACTCCGAGAGCCCAATACCCTTTCTTGTCGCCTACAGTCTTGTAGTGTAAGTAATATTCCTTAAATACAGGGATTCGGCTGTTCAAGGCTAAGGCTTCACTCAAAGGATTATTGATTATTGTCATTGTAAGCCAGGGATGAGGACTTGAAGCCCGACGGCTAAGTGACCATGACTTTGTGGGATTTCGGGGTTGGATTTGGAGGCTTTGGAAAGCACTAAACACTGCAAGGACAACCGTGTCCCGATGGTACAGTCGGCACGAGTCGGCACTCGACTCCGTGCTGTCACTCCCACGGACCGAGATTAGTCGTGAGATACTAAAGGGGCCTAAGTGTTACCAATATCGCGGTTCCTTATCATAAATATAGTATAATGGGCCCAAAAACCCTATTCCAATTATTAAGGCCCCTATACTACAACTCGCGGATGATGAAGTCACAGCAGGTCTTGTGCACCCGAGGCCGATCCAGGATGCGCCGGTGGCGTGTTCGGCGGTTCTGTCAAGGGAGCTGTGGAACCCACTTTGCACCCAAACAGCTGTGCCTTGCGTGATAGGGGCCGGATAGGGGTAGACAGGTGGTGCAAACTCTGTGGAGGCGGTCAATCATGGCAACTGTGATTCGTCACATTCCGGGGGTTCAGAGATGTCACAGCACCTCAAGGACCAACGCTTATCGGAGTCCTTATGATTTCGGTGTGCGCCTCCCAGCACGCTGCGTACCGGGGGGAGCTCGCAAAGAGGTCCTGGATCGACTGCCTAGTAAGGGGGGTGCTGGCAAGGGCATGCGCCGATCGCTTAAATGAGACCACCGTGTTTGATATCCAGTTCCGTCCGCGGCCCGCCCGAATCCCAAAGCCTCACAAGCCTTAAGCTTTAAAAGCTCTACACTTTCCCGGTAAAGCCTTTCAGCTTATACAGTCAACCCTGGAGCCCTGAGCCCTTCATGCAAAAAGCCCTAAGCTTCAAGCCTCGAGCCTTCAAAACCGCAACCCTCAAGCGCTAATGCGCCACAAACCTAAACCCGAAAAGCCCTATAAGCCTTAAAACAAAGTGAACTTCACAGGGAGCACTCAGCTCCAAATCCTAAACGCCGAAACCTTAAACCCTCAACCCGAAGAGCCCCAAACCGTAAACCTTAAGCCCTGAACGCCCTAAGGCTGAAATCCTAAAAGCCCTGGGCCTTAGACCCCCTAGAGGCTCTCTTAGCCTTAAGCCCTGTACCTTAAAGCCTTGAGCCCATAAATGCCCTTGAAGCCTGTAGCCCTTAACCGTGAAACATCTACACCCTACGACCCTTCAGCCCTAAACCGGAAAAGCCTAAACTAATATTTGTATATAACCTGAAACATCCAGAAACTTTATACAGCCATAAGCCTCGAAGTGTTAAGCCCCGGAGAGCGGAATTCCAAGGCAACGCGCGTCCGGGCACTTCTGGAGAGCCTAGGGCTGCACTGTTGAGGGCTTGTTGTTTGATTTAGGGTTTCAAGCTTATTATTATTGTTATTAGTAGTTACTAGTATTACTGTTATTACCTATGTTGTTATTGTTAAAGATTATTATTATTATTATTATTATTGTTATGATTATTATTATGATTATGATTATTATTATTATTATTTCTTATTATTATTACTATTATTATTATTAATTATTATTATGGTTTTTGGGAGAAGGGTTTTCGGCTTCAGGGTGTCGGCATAGGGCCTTCGGTGACTCAGAGGGTTATCCCTTCTAATCGTGTCTTCTGTTGGTTTTGGTTGACAGGGCTCCCCGGTGATTTTCATCAGGTTTGCTGCATGAATTTTGCAGTGGGGTCCTTGGAGGTTTTGCACCTGGGTTTGCATTTTGTTTCGCAATAGCACTTGGATACAAGGTTTTAAAGGGTCTTTTGAAAAGGGGCTGCTATGGGGTTCTTCGGGAGGGTGTCGATTATGTTGTAGGGCTTTCTGGTTGCATGTGAGGCTTGTATACGGTTTCTTGCAGATAGCACCCTGAAGGTTCATGGTCTCGGGTGCGTGAGTCATCCCTGGATTGCATCAGCTAAGAGGGACTCCGAGGAGTAGGTACGGGAGTGGGCGGCAAGAAGGAAGCTGGCCGAACCGCGCCAGGGCCGGTGCCAGGGTAAGCCGTGGCTAATCACTGTCACGGGAGTCGGAGGCATCTCAAGGACTCGTGGCTGGCGGGCCCGCAAGCGTACACGGGGCCTGGCAAGGACTCCTGCGCTGGCAGGCGAAGTTTGTCCATGTGAAGTTAATCGTGAACTTCGAAATGCCGAAGATGGAAGCAGACTATATCTACCGGGACCTCGGTCTACGCCCAGCAGGATACCTACGGGCAGGTGCCCATAAGCGAGTGCTGGATCGGCTGCCTGTACACAGATCGACAAAATAAGAGAGCGAAGCCGGGCCCTGCGAGGGATGGCGAACACATGCCCACCGGCCTTGGAGGTCGTGGGTTTTGGGGGTTTTGGGAGGGCGATGTACCATGAATTAGGGTTTAGGGTTTAGGGTTTAGGGGTTCAGGGTTTAGGGTTTAGGGTTACTGATCCTTCGTTCTTGGTGGCGGGTTCAGTTTTTCGTGGTTGCAGACTCAGGCAGGGGGCAGACCCAAGCCCGAATCCCACACAAAACCTCGCGCTCCAAGCCCTAAACCCCTAAACCCTAAACCCTAAACCCCGAAACCCTAAACCCTAAACCCTAAACCCTAAACTCTAAGCCCTTGAGCCGAAACGCGAACCCTTGAGGCCTCAAGGCTGGTAGCCTACGGCTACCTGAACCCTTGAACAGCTCAAGCCCCAATCCTTTCAGTCAGTAAACAACGGAGCCCTGAAACAAAGGAACCCTTTGGAAAGCCTCAAAGTAGAACAAAACTGTAGAATGCCTGAAAAACTGTAGCATGCCGGAAATGTCGTGCGCAGCCTTAAAGAAGCTAAACAAGTCCGGTTTGAGAGATATAGATGTATATATAAATACATAGAATGCATGTGTACCTGTGTCTATATATATAATTTATGTATGTGTGTATGTATGTATGTATGTATGCATGTATGTCCGTATGTATGTATGTAACTATGTATGTGCTCACAAACACACGCGGAAAATCGCTAATATTTTGTTGAAGCCTATACAAACTTGCACAAAATGCAAGTCTACTTGGACCACACCTTCCATCCTTCGTGCCCTTTAGTCTGGCCCGAATACCTTGTCCGACAGCCCCGGCAAGACCCCTGCACGCCCGAGAACCTCCCTAAACCCTAAACCCTAAACCCTATAAATAACCNNGGGGGGGGGGGGGGTTCTAGAGAACGGTTCGAGGTTTAATTAGGTGTTTCGAGTTCTTAGGGGTTAGGTTGTGTTTGGTTACGGCTAGAGTAGTGGAGTTTGTTGGTCTTTGGGTCTGGAATTTGAGGGATTTAGAGTACCGAGTTTTTGTACGTGCTCAATTCCAGGAGGGCTGGGTTTGTTCGAGTAAGCAGTTGCCCCTGGAAGCCCTGACTTGAACATGCGAATGTTACGGCCTGGGCTCACGTTAAGGTTTGATCAGCCTTCATATGCTAAAGTCGTGGAGTGTGCGGTGCCTTCAGCTCGTTCAGCTTTAGCTTCAGGGTCCAAAGGCTCCGACCTCCAGACCTTGTGAGTGGAAGCCTCAATTTTTGGCCGTTGCCCCTGTCAGGTGACCCCGTGCCCATCCATGCGACTCCACAACCCCACACGTTTATGGACTCAGTTCCCGGACAGAGCAGCTCAGCCAGCAAACCCTTAAATCTAGCAACCCCAAAAGTTGGAACCTGAAATGTCAAAATCTACACGCTTCATCTTCTCAAGTCCGTGAGCTTGTAAGCCATTGCAGACCCTGAAACCCGATAAGCCCGAAAGCTCGTACGCACTTGGAACTCCGAACCCTTAAACCCCTGAGCATAAACTTTAAAGCCTCTGAACCCCATAAACCGTTCAACCCTCGAAGATAGAACATGTCAATGTAGTGAGCGCATTGCCGATATCTATAAGCAAGGAGGAATCGCTGTACAAGCTCGTATGAACATCAAGCATTGAAGTTAGTATGGTTAGAGTCGGAGTCTAAACCCTACAGCCTCCACCCTGGTGGCCGTATGGCCTTCGAAGGCTTATGTTGAGTTTTCTTTATACTGGCTCCTGCGATCCCAACCCTTAAGCCCTGAAGCCTAAAACCCAAAGAACAAAAGCATACACCCAAATTCTCTAAACCCCTAAACCCTACAACCCCTAAACCCAAGCCCTAACACCCTGAACCCCTATCCAAACCCATGAACCCCCAATATACGGTTAGAAGAATAGTCAGACTCTCCACTCATAAGCCCTTTATGAGACCCAATTCCAGCCATTAACTCCCCGACATACACGACCCCATAGAGACCCTTTCTGGCAACCCTTATAGAATCCTTTCCAAGAACCCTTTAAAGGGAGCCTTCTTTCTAGCTGTTGAAGCCCCTTTAGCAGACCCCGGTAGCCGAAGGCCTGTCTCTCCGGCTGCTTTGCAGCAGCTGAGCTTCTCATCGCGCGGGGTGCGCGGGCCAAGGCACCGGAGACGGATCTTCGGGGTCGTTTGGGTGTAGGGCTTCTAGAGTTGACGTGAAACTTGTTTGCAGCACTTTAGACGGTTCTATTCGTTTTCTGGGTTTAGGCCTGCAAAATGCGTTAAGTGGGGTTTACACGTTGTTTAGAAATATTTAGTTAGTTTTGTAAAAGCATGGTCTTACGATCAGGCATTTGGGGTTTCAAGTTTCGCGGTTTAGAGTATTACGGTTTGAGCATTGGGGCTGCAGGTTCAAGGTGTAGCTTAGGTGCCCCGGGTGGTAAGCACATCTACTACTTGCCTTCTTAGTTGTTGATTATACAGCTATTGTGTGTATGTTAAATTCCTGTCATTAATAGCCTGGTCTGTTGTTGGAGCTGGTTTTGATGCTCATATGTTCATTCCGACTTCTAAGGCCACTTAGAGAGACCCCGTGAGCCCTGAGCCTCATCCTTCAGGTGGTGGTCGTTTAGGCTTCCGAAGCCTCCTCGTGAGAATTCGTGGAGCCAAGGTGTTCCGGGGAGTCGGGTAGATGGCTTCGTGCTTCTTAACCTTAAACCCTAAACCCTAAACCCTCAACCCTGAACCCCGAACCCTGAACCCTAGACCCTAGACCCTAAACCTTAAACCCTAAACCCTAAACCCTAAACTTCAACCCTAAACTTAAGCGAAACAGGCGCTTCTGGGTGTCCAGCCCCATGTGACAACCGGCAACTCTGCGTGAGAAGTCATGGCACGGACCTTTGGGAGCCTGGCCCTACATCCCTTTTTGCCTTGTAGGGAGTAGGGCTTATAGGGCTTATATGGGACTTATAGGGCTTATGGGACTTATAGGGCTTATAGGGTTTATAGGGTTTGTAGGGCTTATAGGGTGTAATTCACATCATCATATACCCCGAAGCCCTGTTCCTGCAACCGAGATCCTGTAGGATAGGCTCAGAAAGCCAGCAATATCTTTCCTTTTGGCTTTCTCTTTTCAACATCGTCTCTTGAAAAAAAAGCTGCCCCACCCCCTCTCAGCCACCCCCTCCCCCCTTCAGAAAGCTAGCACTCCATGATTTAGACCTCCATTTCTATACTTTTAAGTCTAAAACCCCAAACCAGATTGGACCTAATTAGAGCACCGTCGCCTCCAGGGGCTGCCGGGCGCACCATCCACGCCGCTGCACCGCCAGAGCCCCACCACAAGAGTAGCCGGATGGATATTTTGAGGTCTGAGTCTTCGTAACAATGTTCTTTACAGCACTGTTCCCCATCATATCTAAGGTTTTAGGTTGCATATAGAACTTAAAATCCCACTCTACTCATTTAGGCCCCGACATTACTCGTGTGCATGGGGAGAGTTTGATATGTTGCCCTTGGTTTTAGCAACTTGGCAGCCTGGCAGCGACGGTTGACGGACGCGGTGTCTTCAGCTTTGAGACTTACTCGTATGGTAAATTCCTTTATGTGGATACTGCAGGCTTTCGAAACCCTAAACCCCAAACCCTAAACTCGGGGTTTAGGGTTTAGGGTTTCAGGAGAGGTTATATCCCGGGCACCGGAGACTCTTCCTCTGTTTACGGTTCTGTATTAGGGCCAAAGTACTCGTACAGGCCGTCGATCTCGATATCGTCTGCCTCAGAACCTTGCATTCATACCCACTTGCCTGTTGGGTTTAAGCGGTTCGGGCTGTGAAATCTTGAGCAAACACTCCTAAATTGGAGGCCCTAAGCCCCAACGGCCTGGCAAGTCTGGACAGAAGGATCACCCGCCTGGCCACAAATTCAGCGAAGCTGGATCGAAACGAGGCTTTAAGTACCGGTCAGGGACTACAGGGTATAGGAGTTATGCTTTAGGGTTCAGGATTTTTTTCGCGTACGGTTTTAGCTAGGGTTCAGAGTTTGCTGTTTCAGGCAGGGCTTCGTGCTAAGCTAGCTCGAATTAGTTGGGACTCCCAAACAGGGCCCAACATAGAGTCCTCGTACCTGAGAAAAGCGCACGGTACTTGCAAGACTGAACGGACACAGTCGGCAAGGTCTCACCTTTTCCCAAACGTCTCCAGGCACCCAAGCTGAACCCTAAACACCCATAGACCCTGAACCTGAACCCGGATCCGTAAAAGCCCCAAACTGTGCTCTCAGACCCAAACCCCTAAGCCCTAAAATGCACTCAGGGGCGCTCTCCATGGGCGAGAGACCGGGCGGGGAGAAGTTGGTGCAGCTTTTGCTGGAGCGCCCCTTCTTTTGGGGAAATCCTGTCAGGGGCACTATGGAATAGGGTTTCAGAGGTGGTTATGCTTGAAAACAGGGCTACGGCATCTTTCCAAGCAGCTTTCCTTGTAGGGTTTCTGTGCGGTTGTTACGGTGCGTTTTCGGGTTTGGAGTTTACGTGTTCAGGGTTTCAGAAGCCCTGAAACCTGGAGCCTAGACCACCACGCCTCCCGTAACCTTGAAACATCCCAAATAGACAAACAGCACATCTCCAAGCATGTTTATGATGTTAAATAACATTATGATTCAATTATGACTATACTTGTTATTGGATAGACGCACTACGAATAACAGTACACTACAGCGACAGCGCGGGTTAAGAAAGAGTTGTTTTTTCGTGAGGGGGCTCGATTTCTTAAGTTTTTAGTTAAACAAACGTTTCGGGATTTGAGGGTGCACCAGAACCACCCCAAAATAATAAACTGAGCCCTTCAATTTCTTAAACCTAAGAGATCCAGCTCCTCAGTTTCTTATTCAGGTGGTTTGTCTTCGTATATGGCCAAGCCGGAAAAGCTCCTTTGAGAAGAGTAACATAAGAAATTGGCACGCCGAGGTCAGGGTAGCCTGGATTTATTATTTTCATTTTGCGCGCATTTTGTACATTTTTGTTTGTTGAACGGCTGTCCGAGGGGCTCAATTCCTTAAACCAACGATTTCTTAAGCTGTGCTGTTGCTGTGATAATAGCAGTGATAATGTCAGTGATAATGATACCACTGCGAATAGCTAAAACTACTATTATAAGTAAGAAAATTCAACGAAAGTTTGAAAATGACCAACAATAGTAACAACAACAAAAAACAAGCATTGTAAAATGGTCGTACTATTGGTAAATAAGCATATGATAATGATAATGATAATACCCTAAACCCTAAACCCTAAACCCTAAACCCTTGATGATGTTACAACAACGATAAGGCCAGGCTTTCAAGTTCGATCCCCCGAGCAGGTGATTTGAAGGCTTCCTCTGAAGTTAGCCATGGGAATTTAAGTGAAATAGGGTTTAGGGTTTAGGGTTTAGGGCCGGAGGTATCTGGGAAGTCTGTCCGCGCAAGCTTCGGAGCACAGTTCCCAATTTCAACAGAACTGTTCCCGCCCGTTTTCCCACTGGCATGCGAGAGCGGCCTACCTGGGCAAGAGCCTTGTGGGGTTTGGGGTTTAGGGTTTAGGGTTCATTCCAGGTTTTGTGCCCACTACGTGGAGTGTTCATGGTCACATGGTTATTACATTCAATTTCTTGTGAGAAGCTCCAGCACAACCAGCTTATTCCTTGTCCAGGATATCGAGATTTCGCATTTTTTCTATGGTGTTCGCCTATATGGCTCAATTCTTTCGACACCTGCAAGACCCTGTGAATGCCCACTGCCCCGACAGTTCACGCTCCATCACGTTCCTAAAATCGTGCCCTGACATGAACACTGAGCCCTGAACCCTTCTGCAGTTGTGTTGCCTTATGAAGATATGGAGCTAGCTAGATAGATGGATAGATAGATAGATGCATGGATGGGTGGATGGATGGGTAGATAGATATAGATAGATAGCTGGAAAGAAATATAGATGAAAGCTATATAAGCCTTCAAATCAGGCCCTAAGTACCGGATGTCGTAAACATGCAGACCACACTGCGACGTTTGTATCACGCTTCCATTGTGCATCGTAGCAGCATAGATGCGACAAGCCCTTGAAATTGCGGCTTGAATGTGCTGAGGGGGGTTCCATGCAGTACGGTGGGTTCCGGGCCCCTGAGCCCTAAAGATTGAACCTTGACTTCTAAAGTTCGAACCTACACCCTGAACCTTACACCGACAAAGCCTTAAACCCAAACCCCAAACGGCTCCCCCACCGACCGAGCATGTGCCAGGACCATCACGCCAATCCACAGATCAAGGATGCGTCAGGGACTGAGTGGCAGAGCCAACCCTCAGCCATCAACCCGAAACAGAAAATCTCGCGAAACCCGAAACCCGACACGGCAAGTGGTCCATCGGGCACCGAAGCAATTAATTAAAGCCAACAAAGCCAAACAGAACGGAATTTTGCGAATTTTCCCGGGCCATCAACCGACACTACATCTGAAGCAATGGGCACTACGCAGAGACGAATACGACGTTTTCCGCATTTTCGGCATGTTTGTTTGATCGAAATGGGATTGGGGAAGCTGCTGTTGCTGGCTACAAGACAAGTGCTTGGGTCGGTTCTGAACGTATGGGGATTGTCTAAGCCCGTAAACCCCCTAAGCCCCCAGGCTTTATGCCGAATGAAGCCGCGTCCAAAGCCAAAGAAAGCCCTGGTTTTTTCTATGTCCTTAATCCCGGAAAATCCTATTCTAGCCCCCTTCTCAATTCCCTGAAACCCAGTAGATGTTAACAGCCCGAACCCTTTCATAGAAAATCAGTTTTAGCCGCTGATCCCTGAGCCCTAGAAAAGTCCTCTGAAACCTGCACGAAGACCCTTCCCTGCCCTTGAAATCTGGGGCCCCAGCCCTGTTTGAAGTGCCTTGCAGCAAAAGAGCCCAACACCCAAATTCACAGAACTTCAACCCTTTGAGCGTCAGAAAGAGCCCTGAACACACCCCGATCAGCAATTGCAGACAAGATTTCGGGTTTAGGGTTTGGGGTTTNNGGTTTGGGGTTTAGGGTTTCCGAACCCCAAAGAGCAAAATCAGAAAGCAGCTTCGACGCCAGAGCTTTCTGCAGCCGCCACACAACCATTACACAAGAGCCATATCCCTAAATCCTATAATACCCCTTAACCCAACCTGCTCGTCCCTCAAGCCCCAACCCTAAATCGTAAACCCTATTGTAAACTACGCAAAAACCAAAAACACACACCCAAAGCCCTTCCCAAATCTTACGTCCCAAACCTGAACATCAAAAAGCACTAAACCCTAACCTTTCTCGCCCTGAGCAAACTGATTGCTAAATCCTATGTAAGAGACTGAGCCCTAAACCCCGCGGACGCAACAAAAAGCATCGACATGAAACGATGAAACCCTAAACCCTA